>JANHGB010039613.1:18941-33702 GCA_026283785.1 Coracopsis vasa
GTCTGAAAGTGAGAGAGAGACCTGGGGAACCTAGTGCTGGATCATCAAACCATGGATCTTTCTTAAGCACTAGGGTGTGCTGGCCAAAGACTTCTCAGTCAAATGCTCCACAGGACAATGTCTGAGGAGAAGGTGCATCAAAACTATACATGGGCTGAGGGACCAGCCATTGTTCCTTGCCAGATCCCAGAGTCATGATAGACAGCTGCTGGAAAGTCTCTCTTGAGCATGCACAGCTAAAGGTGAGCAGAACCTCATGGGCCATGTGGTGTTAAAGGTGCTGGACTGTAGCAAGGAGTTTTCCACACTTTAAAACTGATACTGTGACCTGGGATGGGTCATTTCCCACTCTGTTTCCCTTTGCCAGAGACGAGAGCTTCTTTCGGCGCAGCACTGACCCTCACTGGTGCTGACAGTGGCATTTGGGCTGTATCTATTGCAATGCCAAGAGCATTACCTGATGCGGCTGCTGCATCCTGTGCACAGAGCACGCAGCTTGGCTGATGCTCCTCTCCGAGCCTTGGAGGCCTCTCAGGGTTTACTCAGGTTAGCAGAGACAATTTGCTATGAGAATTGTTTTGCCAGTCGAGTGCTCTGGATTGTAACAACCTGTTATTACGGGCCTCACCTGTTATTTTCTATATAGCAGCTTGCACAATTAAGGGGGATAGATATGTAATAACCAACCTGCTAAGTAAAGGGATTGGAAACCAGGCTAATAAAATCCATTTCCCTCAGCTGCTCTGTTAGAGTAGTGCCCCAGCCAGGTCTTTTGCTTCACAAACAAGGAAACACGTTCATTTTCACTCTATTATTTTAAAACAAGCAGACAAACAACTATTTGCTTCAGTCTCCTCCTTCCACTCATATGTGAGCATGGGAGGGGTTGGCACAGACTTATGCAAAATAAAACAAACGTGCTCAAGGGAAAAAAGACAAAACCAGAGGAAATACAGAAGAGAGAAAACTTGAAATCCATTTTTGAAGCTGTTTTTCAGTGCTCTGCTTCATTCCCTGCCCTAGAAGTCTTCCAGTAAAAGATAAAAAGTAAAGTCTCACATAGCATATGGTGCTGCTTATTTTTGATGCGATGACTTTTATGTTGCCACATGGAAGAGATCCACAGGCTTGAATGGAGAGTGAGCACTTTGCTGTTGAATTGTGGAATGCGCTTGTAAATGATAATGAGAAACATGTTATTTCCTGATGCTGTTCAGGTTGGTCTCATTAGTGCTATGGAGGAGAAGGTGTCGGCTGGAGTTTTGGAAACAGTCCTATGCAGTGTCACCTCATTTTGGGTATAGAGGGTCCTAGGGCTTGCTGATTGTGCCTCTGTTCCATTCATGGGGATGGCCTGTAAGAGGGCAGGGAAAGAGGGATACAAGAAAAAGAGAGAAAATAAAGAGCTATAGAAGTTAGAGTATAGTGATATTTTGTCCTGAACTTTCATAGTTTTCCAGGTACAGTGATGAAAGTAAGCGTGAGTTATCTTGAGTGGGAGCAGGAAGAATTCAAATATCCAACTTCAGGGAGTAAAACAGCGTGTTTAAACCAAGAGCCCAGGCTTCAAGCCTAGTGATACTGACCCTGAGAAATGTGTCTTTCTCCCTTTGCTATAGAAAGAGGCAAAGATTGTTGTTTATAACAACTGAGCACGCAGAGAAGTTTTACCAGTGTTTCCTGTTTAACTTTTCTTTTGTCTGCAGTCCCCCTACTTTTGCTTTTAATCCTTGAAAGTGTAGTCAAAGAATTGTTTTGTTCTCCTCTGGAGCATTGTTGTCTTTGACTGGCCATGTGCAGGGAAGAGCCTTGGCCAGAGCCGTTGGCATAGTGGACATAAGGACAAGGTTTGCTCCTTCAGTTCCTTCCCATTTCGTTCGTGTTTCATTCACAATTTCCAAGTGAGGCTCCCAAATACTTCCTAAGACCAATGTGCTCTGGTATTTTATGGTCAGTTTTGCCTAAAAAAAAAATGAAAGTAATTTTAACTCTTCTGTAATGTTGGCCCCTATTAAACTGGTGGTGTTATTCTTAAGGACAAGTCTGGTTTTTGTGATCTGAAAAAATTCTTTCTAAAGTCAGTGCATGCATCTAAAATTCCCCAGGCACTTACTAAGCTATTCCTCTCAATATTTACAGATTTATAAAATGCGCTATTTCCTTTCAGCTGTAATCTGCCTCTCCCAAAGCACATGATAAGAAGTCAAGGACAAATAGATAGTGTGATGGCTGGCTCAATCAGTGCATCTGTTACAAAGTGTTCCCGCGCCTTCCTGGGAATAACAGTCTGATTTCATGTATCTGAAGTCCGACACCTTCCGCTGGCTCTACATCACTTGTTGTTTCTTTCCTTTTGATTTCTCTTTGAAAATCCCAGCTCGTTTCATGGTCAGAGAACCCCCTCCTCAGTCCCCTCTGTTGTTCAGAGCCCTTCATAACCTGGCACAGGATGAAAGGACTGTATAGATAATTTATGGGAAATCAGTAATTGAATCTTGACTGTTCTCATAAATCATATCGCTCAGCTATCAAACAGCTGTGGGTAGTGTAACATATTCCAAACCCTGCATAATTGATGACTCCCTTGCAATAGTCCAGCACACATGACTGGTATTTTACTTAGGCTTTTTCCTTCCTCCCAATGATGTTTTGAAGTCTCCAGCAAGGAAAGCTCAGCTCTCCGGTATCTGAGTGGATTTGTAAACTGAATGGCCAAAGTAATTAAGGCAAAGAAGCTGATAAAAGTAGAATGTAATCCAAATTGATGGGTAAAATGAATCCTTCATGCTTTTTCTCAAAGGAATTTGTAATGATAAAAGCACCTGAGGAAGTAGGCTTTATCTCTGGACTGGTTTATGGGTTGTGTTTATGCAATAGAGAAGTGCTTATGAAAACGGGCAGTTGTAAGGAAAGCTGGTTACATGTTGGCTCCTGCCAACAGCAAACACCCTGCAATGAGCATCAGCTGCCTCAAGGCTCTTGCTGAAACCATCCCCTTAGCAAACCCTGAAAGCAGATCCTCACCAACTGTGGGCAGAAGTCAAGTGCTAGTGAAGTGCTTTAAATTCATTTCTTACAGGTCGTGATGGGGATCTGAACACGGGTGTCTGTAGAAGCAGTTCCTGTGCGTTTGCCACAGGCTGTTTCCCTCTCCATCTCAGCCACTGCAGGAGCTCTGTTGAACTAATGAGGCCCAGAAGGTTGAGAAAACCATGAATGTCCTGCGTTGAGCAGGCATAAACTTGGGCTTTTTGATATTATCATCCTGAGTGTGATTCTGCTATGAAAGTAACCACTGACTTCACCTGCTTTGGGTTTCAGGGCTCATCCTGCAGCCCAGATGGCCACACACTGTCAGCAAGAGCATTTCTGCTGTTTGCTAGCAAGGGAGACAGGAGTTTTTGGTATCCTAGCTAACTCTGACTATAGAGCCCAGGGCTGTGTGCTTTACGGCTGAGCCTGTTAACAGTGTCTGCAGCTGCCATAAAAACCTGCAGGCTGTCTTGTGCACTAGAGCTGCTGCAGAAAATGATGCACTGTTTTGACAGAAAAGGGGTCCTGCGAGCCAGGACCAAAGCACATCATCAGTGATGTGTGACTTTTCCCATCCATTTAACAAAGGTGTTTGCTGAGGCCTCTTGGAAATCTGTGGCAGATTTACAAGATCCAGAGAGTCGTGGCAATAGTGGTTGGTGTGTGCTGCTGTGGCTGCTAACTGGATGATTGCTTAAATACACAGTAGTGCTGCTTAAACACAGAGAAACCTGCATAAATTACCTCATTTTTCCTGAGGCGAAAAATGATTTGCTTTTTGTTCGTCCCAGTGTGGAGTTCACAGGCTCTTCAGTATAGGAGACAAAGAGACCTGAGGCCAATATGTCTTGAAAGAGTCCTTTTGCGGTGTGTCTCTGTTGATGTTTTAGTTTGGCCTAAGGGGCATGCTTTGAAGGGACTCTCTTGATGGTCCCCTCCTGTGTGCTGAGTTTGTGTGGGATGTGGTGGGTGCTGAGATTCTACAAACAGGAAATCAGTGACTCAAGGCTCTGTCCAGCTAGTTGTAAATGCAACACGATGGACCTTGGATCTGAACTGCAGCATTAGTTAGAGATGCAAACTTTTTCAAAGATATGCTTAAAAAACCAATTAGCTACTGTTTTTGTGAAGTATTAACCAAAAAGTAGCTCCCAACCCAAAGAGAATAACAGTTGCTTATGTTTAACCTTAGTTCAGTCTGGAGTGAAACGAGATTCAGTACATGTGGACTCTTGGGTCAAGATGCAGCTGGAGCATCTCTGTTCTGCACCTCTGCCGTAGTCCAGGACACTTGCTCAAAAATGTGTCCTTTTACTTGGTATTTGCCCATTCTTCATGAGTGTGCTCTGTTCACTGGCACTTGTCAAAGGGAAACTAAAAATGATGCTCTGAGGTTTGGGGCTCTGTCCCAAGATTTAATTGAAAATATTTTGCTCAATTTGTTTGCCTGTGTTTAAAATCGGAAAAGTCTCCCAAAGGGAATAAGACTTTTAAATTATGCCACTGTGAAGAATTTACATGCTCTGATTTTAAGTTCTGGGTTTAGTTGTTTGCTTTAGTTGCTGGGAAGCCATAGATAGATTTTCTGTTTCTCATGGCCATTAGAAAGCAGTGGCTTCACTGTCCTGCCAGGTACTGCTGCAGAGCTGTCTCATCGTGACTCTGTATTTCTAGATGTGTTTTCATCAATTCATTCTAATCTTCTGTGCTTCCTGTGGGTTTCTCCAGGGAAGGAACCCTGTGACCTGTGCTAACCTCTTCTCTCAGCAGTGCACAACTGCAGATGCCAACCTCAGAAAAGCAATCACCAAACTTTGCTAAACAAGGTGACTCAAGAGAAATGAATGAAGTGGAAAACACCAAGTGACATGCCATGGCCCATTTGCACATGTCAGTGGGAATTTCAGTAGTTCTAATATCAGTCTGTAATGCTTTCCGGATGAGAGGTGGGGAGGGCTTTGAACTGCAGCTCTCAAAAACCATGAGGGGGAACACCACATTCCCAGGGAAAAGAGGGAAGAGAGAATCCAGAGGTACCCACAGCACCCATGGTGAGCAGCAGCACTGTGAGATGCTCCCCATAGCCACAGTTGTAGCCAGATCACCCACAAGTGAAGGCTGCATCCTGCCCTCCTCTGCAGTGGAGCAGTGATTGCAAAGCTCACAGGGAGGCTGTGATAGAGGGAAAGCAACAGTGAGCTGGGCTAGCTTTCATATCTCAGACCCCCCCAGCAAAGTTAGCTTAAGCCACATGCTGGCTTATCTAATTATTACAATTGGATATAAAATTATTAATAACCTGTCATAATTACAACTGGTTTTCTTCAATTGCAGCCTAATGTAAAAGATTCCAATTAAGGTTCATTACATGGAAAATCTGTAGAGTCTGCTATTTCACTCTTAAGATCATCGAAAACAAAGAGAAGACATACAGATGTTAAATTTCTTTTAAGCGCTGTATTTAATTAATTTTGCTTCTGAAACAATTAACGGATTTACTTGTAGTATCTCAGAAGTTCATGCTCATCTCTAGAGATTAAGTGCTGTTAGCTCAGGCTGCCTTTCTTATGTGTTACTGGGAACCAAAATCTTGTCTTGAGTACAGTGTGGAGTTCAGCTTGGGAATTTTGGCCTGAAAAGACTGAAACTTCCCCCAGGGTAAAGCAGGTGAGTCCCTGCTACTGCCACAAGCAAATATCTCTTAGAAATGCTGGGAGCTTCCCATTCCTTGGAATTCACCAGGAAGGAAGGAGGGTGACAGGGAGTATGTGCCATCCAGTACTTGAGATGGAGAAGCCATTTGCTTCCTACGCTCTCCAGCAGTGAGAACACACTACTAGTTATGAGCCCTACTGAAAAGAGACCTTGAGGAGAGTCTTGGCACCTTTTCCCACCTGCTTTGCTTGTTTGAGCAGCTGGTTTCTTGCAGCTTTGCCATCATGAAGTGTGCTGAGAGGGTCTTTGTTCCTGGAGAGGGACCCAGAGGGCTGTCTCCTGGTCCTCATACTGTGGTGCTGAGCAGATTGGAGTTCTCTGTTACACCACAGGCTTCCTGTAATGCCTCGGGCACATTGCTTAATCTCCATTTGTGTCTTCTTACCTTCAATGAAAGTTGCTCTTTCTCTCAGCAAAACGTGAAGAGAGCTTCAGAGAGCAGTCTTGCAGATCATTTGCCTTGCTGAGACTATGATGCTGAGGCTGTGATACCAAGTGCTGTATGGATACAGGTACAAGACGAGGAGGCAGATTCATTTACCTCATACAGTGAGGAAAGACAGATGCTTCTATCACTTTGAAGGGAAAGTTTCTGGTTTACGTTGTTTTCAGCATCAATGACAGCAGGCTTTTCAGAGAAACTGAGTCTATAACTCAGCAGGTTTCCCTTTTCAAGTTGCTGAAAACACGGACTAAGTCTCAAGGCTGGTGTTTTCTGCCTGCTGTTGATAATGCTCTAAATACGTAACATCTGTGGCTTGAGGGGTGAGGTGGGAGGGTTTCATTACTTGTATCAAACCCATTTAATATTTCAAATGATTTGTATCATGGCTTGCTGGATGCAATAGGAATGACTGTACTTTATTGCTTGCAGCTTTAATGCTTTACACTAATGTTCCTCCTCATTAGAAAACTTGTAAAATGTTTCATTGTAAAATGCTCTTCTGTTTTCTGCTGTGGAGCAAAATGCAGTAGTGTGTGGTCATTTGTTTGACTTTGTGTTAAATTAGGGGAGGAGACAAAGGGTTGAGGCGACTCCTCCTAAGTAAAAGGTTTAACCTGATGTTCCCAACCCAAGGACCAGATCAGCATTCTCAATTGAGCTCTATAATATTTGCATGTGTAGGGGTGGCTGCTGCAGGCCCAAACTGAGTTCAGTGAATGGTCCCAGGACAATGTTTGAGGCTGGATTTAGGGTTTTAATAGACATCTTGAAACTAATGCTTCAGTGTGACTCAGTTTGAAAGTCAGAGGATGCTTTGTGGTAGTAATTAGGTTCTGTTTACAGCCTAAGAAATAATTGGAAATTGTGCTTGAAAGAGCCATGCTAAATGATGTGAATCCTAGATGACTGGAAAAACTGTAGCACACTTACAAACAGGGTTTGCTGAATTTTCCATAGCAGCAGCTGCCTCAGGGCTTACACAGAGTTGTATTAACTGGGTGCTGCAGGTAGTCAAGGAGAGGCAGTGCAGAGGAAGGCTGCCTGCTGGATGTGCCTTAGCAGAGTGGCCTGCACAGTGTGCTGAGTAATTCCACAACACTTTTTGTTCTGCAACAGTGCAGCGAGTGTGCTTCTGGGTACTGGCAGGAGAAGGGAGCATGTTGGGAGGGAAGCTGGGCTGCTCTGCCATAGCACTTTGCAGCACGTTACAGGGTACAAGGTAAGTGTCTGCAGTGCAACAGCATGTCCTTTGGCAGCTGTGCCTGAGCTGGGTGTTTTCTGCAAACAAATGTGAGCTCCCCATTCCTCCTAAAGCTGGAAAGAAGCCCTGAGTTGTCTGTGATAAAATAAGCTGTGCCCTCCCCAAGCAGCAGTGCAGTCAAGTGCTGAAGTATTATAAAGCCAGACAAAGAGCAGATTATTTCCCTTTTTAGCCTACTTCTCCCTCCTCAAATTTATCCTGTGCAGTGATCCTCTTCCCACTCTGCAAGAAGCCTCATCCATTGGCAGTGGTCTGCTTGGCTGTGCTTGGCTGTACTGGCATATGGCATGGCATTTGTATGGCATATTCTCTAGGGGTTATAGCCTAACCTCCATCTCTAACTTGTTTGATTTTCCATAACGTTTAAACACAGGTTTTAACTCTAGCTTTAGTTCAAACCAAGCTTATCTGCTTTTCAGCTTGGCAGGGGCTGTCTTGCACTCAGTGTCTGCTATACAGGTCCTGGGGACTCCAGCCACTCAATTTAAGCACAGCTACAAAAATACAGTAAATGCAGATCTCTGTTCTCTGAGCTGTTCTCTAGCCTTCTGCTGGTTTCCTGGTTTACAGCTTCATTTGCTCCTTTCCTGACTCTGCTAGGTTTCCTGACCCTCTCTCCAGGTCTCTGCCTCTACTTCTAGCAGGGAATTCCCTACTCTGTCCTGTCATACACTCACAAAAACCTGCTACTCAGAGGCCTTCCAACTTCTGTTTCCTTCCTTCTGCTCTACTTTGTGTGTTGTTCCCAAAAACAAAAGAGAAAGAAATTAAAAACATTGATGAATCTTCAGTTACAGACTGGCATTTTCAAAAGCACCTTTAGCAATGAGACGGATGCACCTTATGGGTTCAATACAGGATTTTCCCACCTAGTTCTGTTACCTGTGAAAAAGAATATATAGAATATGGTTGTGGTTTGCAGGATCTGCTGTGTATGAGGCATTGTGGTGGACTGGGAAGTGTAGTGAGTCCCCAGGGGAACGGCAGAATAAGAAGAATGGATGCTCTCTGACATGAATATGGGAGACAGCAAATACCAGAGATGAGATCTAAGTGGAATTTTCTTGTAGTCTGAAGTCGGACAAGAGTCCACTGTTTGAGACAAGTCCTGTGTGCAGACAAAGTTAATGATATTTTATAGTTCATTTACTTAAGTTACTTGCTTTGTTTATTATGTCTACTCTGAGTATTACGGTATTGCTTAGAGCACACCAAAGCAGATTCTTTTATCACTGCCTTGTATTTGCTCTGTCTTAATAGTAACTCTTTGTACTGGACTCCTGAATTCACGTGATTTTATCCTCTTTTGTACCAGTTTCACATTACTGTAGACACAATAACATCAGTAATATTCCTCCATATTTATCACAACACACTGTAAGAATGGGCCTAAGCTTTATATCTAGTGATACATATTTATGTTCTGCAAAAATGTCTTGCTGTAGGATACCCAGTCCAAGATGAATTGTGAGTCTCTTCCCTATGCGGGAAATTACCATCTACAAGGGCACCCTGTCAAAAAGAGGGAGAGAGTTTACAGTGATATGCAAGTTACATTTAAGAAGAACTGAAAATCTCAGCCAGCATAAGGCAAACTCTAGAATAAGCTGTCAGAACAAAGCAACCTTTAATATTCATGTATCTATTCAGGATGCATAGCTGCATAATGTGTATTGCAGTCATCAGATACACATGTTTAGCACCTAGGAACAGTAAAATAACTTGTTAAAGCTAAAATGGAAATGATGGGATTGATTTACCTGTGCACTTATAGTTGCTTTATACCAGCCTGGTAATATGAAGGAGGCATATAAACCTCATGTAACTGGCTGTGTAAATTAGATTAATGTCTTTTTCTCCTTTTTGGAATGGTCTAAAGCAGACAAAACGTACCCTGAGCCTATACAAATTCCTTTTCTTGTATGTCTGTTGCAGCCTTCCCCTGCAGCAGTATTTATGATGGTTCTGGTTTAAAAACATATCTTTTAGCGCTAGTTTGTTCCCCTTTGCTGAAGGAAAGCTGCTAGAAATTGACTGCCAGGAGAAGCCCACCCTCATACATAGTGCACACGTTGCAGGCTCTGCTTGGTCCAACTTTTACACTTTTATGGGCAAGTCTGTTTAACCTCCCTGTGAGCACAATTGATTTCCCATTTGTTCCTGCTCTCCATCTGCTGTCACACAGTGACTCTAGGAGCACAGGTCTCCCAAGAACAGTCTGGGCTGCTCTAGCAGCACCATTCCATCTTTCTCCTCTGCAAAGGCAACAGAGCATGTAAAAATTCTGGTGGCTAAATATGGCCCCTGAACTTGCAGTTGGGCAGAAGAGTTCCATGCTCAGGTAGTGCTTCCATGATATGTTCGGTTCATGTGGCTCTCTGCATGGAATTCTGCTTTGCTTCATATGTAAAAATACAGATCCTTGTGTATATTTTAAATTGTAAGTTCTCTTTCTGAGAAGGGAAAGACTGAGTTTGTGCAATTTACTGTGATTGCACTTAGCTGCTTTTCATTATAGTCCATTGAATGATTTCTTTGATTTTTCTTTTTCTAACACTACTGATGTTCCTATTCTGAAAAAAAAAATCTTAATTTTTAAGAGATTTTGCTAAGAAAAAAAAAAATCATGTCACATCTTAGTCTCCTCAGCATGAAGACGTCTTTATAAGACTTCACTATATGCTTGATGAGTGTTACTGGTTCACATAGACAGTTACCTAAAACTCAGATTGGCAGATCTATAGGCAAGAAAGATGCCAAGTCTGTGGTGATCTAAGTGCCTGCGGTCACAGGCAACTGACTAGGAGACTGAGGGCTGAAGACAAATCTGGATGCAGGAGAGTCAGCTCAGGACTAGGTTATGTTGAATGCACATAATAGATTGTACTGCTGTCAGAGAATGAAGCTGGGAGAGGACCATGTCCAGCTGTGGGTGCTCCTGGCCTCGATACCAACTAGCTTAGTTCATCTTGCCTTCTTCCTGTTCTCCATCATGTTCATTCTCTCATATAATAAGCGACTAATGGTACCAAAACCAGACAGACTTTTATAGCTGTATCTTTTGAAGTTACGGATCATGAATTCCAAAATCTGGTTGGAAAAGTATCAGGCATCTGCTTTACCAGTGTTTTGAGTTGGAAACATCTCTGGGTTGGATCCAGCTGTGCAATTAATGAGTAGGCAGGAGTGTGAAGTCCCAAGAACATTTATAGCTGATGGGCCTCTTTTGCTGGCACCAGTTGTGTCTTGAAGCATTTGTTAAATTTAGTTGTACCAGAAGGTCTGAGTAAATGCATTGTGGGAGGGAGAAAAGCAATGCCATGGGCATGTTCCTACTCCAACACAATCCTTCTTGATGGAGATATGGGGACCCTTTTTGGCTGGTAGGTTGTGAAGAAAGGGATGAGTTAAAATTGGATGATTAAGTTGAGATGATCATGCCTTTCAGGGCTTGGCATAAGTCTGAGACGATTCTGTCATCATTATGCCAATTCACATGGTGTTTACTTAAGTAAAGCCACCTACGTGGCTCATCAATGGGAGAAGATGTATCAGTTGCTGTCATACAAAGCAGCTGGACCATTAGAGCTTGTGATCCAGAAATGCAGTCTTTGATTGCACACTGCAGTTGCAAGGACCACGAAGGATGTTGTGGTCCCATTTCCTGGGATACGGAGGTGTTTTGAGAAAACTGACCTTACCTCCATCTTTTCTGAAGCATCCTAAGAAAAATAACAAGGCATAGCAGCCCATAACACTGTCATTTTGGCTGCAATCACAAATCTAGAATGGCCTTATCTTCATAGTATTGTGGTCATCTTTGTTATGATTGCATCAGGGGTTATTTCTGTTCCGACACTTATTGATCACACCAAGAGGTTGCTGAAGGCAGTAATTTCCCACTGCTGGTTAATAGCCACATTCCTTGAGGAGTCTGCCTTGTCAGGAAAGCTGGTAGGAGTAATTTCAGAGGGGCAGTAGCCCCATCACTGCCCTTCAGGCAGTGTTTTAAGCAGCATAATTTAATTAAAATTTAATAAGCAATCAGAATTTGTGCACAGCATTGCACTGCCATTTTTAAACAACAAATAAATATCTTTGTTCTAGAATTTCCTCTTTCAAAGCCATTTACATTCAGTTTGTACTGTTTTGAGTCAAATTCTGCACATTTGTATCAGACAGCTTTGGCCCAAGAGGATTACAGGAGCGTTCAAAACGTGTGCTGGTATATTTGAGCCAACCACTTAATCTTTTAGTGGCTTGACCATGCTTGGATATACCCAAGAGAAGAAGACAAACCTGCTGACATTGCTGGTTCATGTTTGAAACTGAAAGGCAAAATCCTGGTCCCAATTAATTTAATTTTAGAATTCCCAGCAACTGCAACAGGCTTTCATTGAGAAAAATTCATTTAATTTCATGTGTGTCTCCACATTTTCCCATCTACTGCACCTGAGCAAAAGCCAATATTGACAAAAAGATCCAAGCGTGTCTTGGTCATTTCACTTCTTGGCCTCTTCAGTTTCCCATGGCCCTGAGGATAAACAGAAGTTCACTCATTGCTAGAAATAACATCAATGCGCTTTAGCTGGTTGTGGCTGCTGGCCAGCAATGTTGGCTTTTTAAACAGTGCTTTCACTTTCAAACACATCTGTATGATGCACTCAGTTGATTTGCAGAGTTCCTGCCAGCAGCTGGGTACCTTAGGTGGTCTGTCCTCACTATAAATTGAACAGGGCGGGATGCTCAGAGTGGAGGGACAGGCTTTCCGACAGCAAGATGAAATAAATCAATTATTACACAGCCAATCTCAAGAAGGCACCTACTTAGGGCAGTGTTGAAGCATAGAGGTAAAGCAGTTTGAAAGGGACAATGGAAAGAAGAAAGGTTAAACAAAGCTTTTGTGCACAAAGTCTGTGCATTACTTATAAACCTTCCTGATGTGCAGGACATTTCTTTGGTTAACACAGTTGCAATATTCCAAACCTTTGGTCAAAAACTCCAGCAGGTACAGAACTGCCCTGCACTTGCCTAAGCAAAATATGCCATCAAAGGTAGGAAGTTGGAAAGTTTTGCTTTGCTAGAAAGCTTTGCCACTAGTTTGCAAGAGAGATGCAAACAGAAACTACGTACCCCATTGAGACTTAGGGAGCTAATGTTAAGATTGACAGTAGCTTGATGGCCAGGGGAGTTCTGCAGAATCCAAGGGATTTGCAGTGGATTTATCAGAAGAGGGTCTGCTGTTCAGTGAAAAATGTTTCCAAAATGCTTCCCGATACGATGAGAATTAGTAACGAGCTTGTGAAGCGTGTTCTGCTGTAAACTGCGTGCCTAAAGGAGGTTTTGTTTTCCTCAGTCATCTTCAATAATTTTCGCCTTCTCTCTCTGTTTCTGCATCTCTTTCTTCTGGATGTTGTCCCTTAGGGAAAATGTCCTTCTGAGCCAGAACAAAAGACTGTGTGGATTATGAATTTTTGTTATTAGGATCATAAAGCCTTTTTTTCTTATAATTTCCCTCTCTTCCCTTGTATTTCATGTCCTTCATTTCCCTGTGTGAGCCTGCAGCAGAGAGAACCACTACGGCTTTACATCTTTTTCTCCTTTCGTTCCTTGCAACATCCTATTCAGAGTTATTCAGTGCCTGCCTGAGGGTGAAGGAACATGGGGTGATTTTGAGGAAACACTTTCATCTCCCAGTGAAAATCCTTGAATTGGATTTTTACTCATGGTTGGCATCCCAGGGGATTACAATACAATAATGTAGTGGTAGTGATTTTGTCTGAGAAGGCAGCACTTTAGATTTGTCAAGGAGTTTTGATGTCTGAATAAGCCAACAGAAAGCCAGTATCAGAGCTGCTGGTGTATTTCAAGTTCCATCTACCAGGACTCTAAGCAAAAATTCAGTGGAGGCTTAGTCTTGAGGGTCCTGCAAGGTGCTGACAATGTGGTCCTTGAACACATTCAGGTTGGTAGTTCCCCATGATCACTCAAAATGGTCAAAAGTAAGCACGTGGTTATGAGGTGATAGATGGGGAGTCCGAACTCTATTCCTTACAGGCTTTAGCACTTCCAGTTTAAATAACATTGCAGCAGGGTTTGCTTGGTAGGAGAAGGATGCTCAGGAGAGGAAGAAACAGTTGCTGTGATTTCAGTAAGACTTTCTTGCAAGAGCCTAGACCTCTGTTTTCCTGTAGGTGAAAGCTTTCATTCATGATTTACCCATGAAAACCACATTTCCCTTATGATTATTTGTGCTTGATGTAGTTTGCAAGCTGTTTACTGGTTTTGTACTAGAGTCTACCTCATTGTATACTTAGAGCTGAAAATATTAGGCTTTGCTCCTGCCTGCTCAGCTCACACAGCACCGCTTCTGTTCTCTAATTGAATGCATACAGCTCTCGAGATGAAATTTCCACTGGAAATGTTTCTGTTGACAAGTTCAGAAGGCGCTGTCTGGAAGCTTTCTTTGCTCTCTGTCTGAAAGATATCTGTTCTAGAAACATGTCTGCTTATAAGCTTCTTGACTTAGAGAACCCTTAAATATGGCAGGACACAAAAATGACTTCAATGAATTCATATTAAAAAAAAAGAAAAATAAAAAGCATTTCCTGTCATATTTTAGGTGGTTTAGTAACAGAAACTGCAGACGCTTTGATGCTGCTGTTTCTCTTCATGTTATACAGATGCTTTTCACCTATATCAGTGCTGGAGCTTGGTCTGCAGCATGTTCTTTCAACACTCTTAACTCGCCTTAAAAAAAATAAAAATGATAAAAAATAAAGGGAAGAAGGAAATAAAAAGGGTGTCTGTGTGTGTGTGTGTTCCTAATGTAGACCTGTTACTTGTTCTTGATGCATAAATCCTTAGGATTCTTCCCAATGTTTTGAGTGATTACTGAAAGAATGCATTTGCTACTTTGCATAGCTAGGGAAAATATAATCTGATCTGTGCATTGATTGCTTTGGCAGGTTTATATTGCCTCCCTATGACAGGCAATCCTTGACCAGGTGCTTATGTATGTCAGTTAATTCCTCCCTGGTACCCAAAGAAATCAAATGCTCTCCTTTTCTTTGTGTTATATTTTTCTAATTTAGAACAATTTACTGCTGCAGGTTTATAGGGTCACTATATCTAGGTGTGCAGTAGCTCAGTGGAGGCAAGATAAGTCAAAGTACGAAAGCTTTTTGTCTGTATTTCAAAGCTGAAGGAAGAGGCAAGGTGCATGGACTGGGCTGCACATTGCAGAGAGAAATAATTTTGTAATGTTTCAGACTCAGTCACAAGAGGAGGGAGAGATAGAATCCATT
>JANHGB010039614.1:0-26249 GCA_026283785.1 Coracopsis vasa
ATCTGATGGTTGTCCTGGCGTTATGGATGGATGCGTCGCAGCCCGTGTTCGGTGCGACCACGGCGATGGTGTGGTGCATCCTCACGCCGTACGGAAATCCACGCTTGTTGGCTTATCGAGCGTTCGGCCTGACCATTGTCCGCTATGTTCGCGATTATGTGCTGGTTGCCGCGTTCCGTGCAGTGGCGTTAGTCCTGGTTGGCGGTCTGATCGGTGTCCTCGTCCGACGTGGCATCGCAGGATGGAGTTTGCCGCCTTTCCTTGGCTCTTCCTCTCCGGAATCTGTGACTCCATTTATCGTGTACTTGCTGGTCGTGGCCTTTGCCGGCGTTGTGCTCGGGCTCGGCTTTAATGCCAACCGCATCGAGGTCTGGGACGGAGTTGCTCATGCTGATTCTTGATGAAAGGAGGGCCGTGACTCGGGAGAGGAGGGGGAGGAAGCACACGTGATGGCAGCCCCCTCCCCCGGGACCGGAGGGGAGGTGAAGGGTTTCTTCTCGCTCGGCTGGCAGGGCGAGCGGCGGCGGCTGCCCCACGGGGAACGGCGGAGGGGCAGGACCCGGGCGCAGCGGGGGGCAGGGCCGGTGGTGGGTACCGCCGCCGAAGGGCGTGCGGGGATAGTACTGATGGGTGCATGAAAGCCGAGCAGGTCCCGAGGGGCGGCGAGGAAGGCGGACCCCTGGCACGCCGTTCGTCATCCCGGGAGGTGGTTTGTTCTTCACTAATAAGCCGGTGTGAGTGGGGATGGGGAAGAAAGCAAAAAGAGCATCTCTGCGGCTGATTAATTGTAAGGGTTGTGTTTAATATTTACTGAACGGCACGTATGGCGGGAGCATTTGTATCGATCCAAGTAAATAAACATGTTTACAGTGAAGGTAGTGACTTCTGTAACACTGTGCTTTTACTGTCTAAGGGTTTTTCCAGCCTCTGACATGGGAATGCTTCAGAGGGTCAGAAGAGCTGCAAGGGTACAGAGTGCCAGGCACATCGTACCTTGTGTTGCCGTTGTTGTGCGGCTGCAAGCTTTGTGTGAATTGACAGCACTGTTACCATTTTCACACAGGGAAACCACAGGACAATGCTTTATATTCAAAAAGACTTTTTCCTGCCTCAATCGTCACTGACATTTCATACAAGTTTTTTAATCCACTGTACAAACTGCTTGTACTGCCCCTTTGCTTGGTCTCTCTGCTGCTGCATGTCACCAGCTTGCTGTAAGGTATAGCTCTTGTGTGAAGAGACCTTTGAGCAGTTCGTTAAGCTGAGCAGTCAAGAATAAGGCCATAAATCCTGCAGTAGGATTTGGGGTAGGCACAGTGGTCAGACACATAAAGTCAGATCATTGTCTTTTTAAATACAGTGATGAAGAGACACGTGTTACTGTGACTGAGAGAGCAATTTCCTTTTGGCATAGGGGGTTTTACGCTGACTGCCTCTGCCAAGCGAACATTCGTATCATAGAATCACAGAATGGTTTGGGTTGGAAGGCACCTTAAGGTGCACCTTAAGGTCATCTTGTTCCAATCCCCTGACACAGGCAGGGACACCTTCTACTAGCCCAGGTTGTTCAAAGACCCATCAACCTGGCCCTGAACACTGTCAAGGATGGGGCAGTCACAGCTTCTCTGGGCAACCTGTGCCAGTGCCTCATCACCCTCACAGTAAAGAATTTCTTCCTCATACCTAATCTAAATCTACCCTTTTTCAGTTTAAAACCATTACTCCTTGTCACAGCACTAGTTCTTCTGTCACTACTTGCTCCTTTTGCTAGCACCAGTGCTAGATATTGGGAAAGCTCTGCTCATCAATAAAGTGAGGCACATTAACCTGCATGGAGCCTGTTCTGCTGTAACTGGGCTGCTGAGATACATTGGCCAGGATGTTTCAAGCTTGCTAGATCTGCATACAGCAATCTGGTCAGCTTAAGCTGATAAACCTGTCAGATCTTTAGGCCACAGGACAGGAACAGATCTTGTGTTTTGAAGGTAGTGCTTTGCTGTTGTAGGAGCAAATACTCCATATAACCCTTTCCATAAACACAACTATATCCATCTTATGCTAATTATGCTATTTTCCTGCACTTCTTGCTGGAGGGTTGGAACTGCCCTCACCTTTACGTTAGAAAGCTCCTTCTGATGCCCAGCCTGAACACATTCAAGACCAGTTCATACCCACTTGTCCTTTTGCCATACGGTGTTTCACTTAGGCATTGCTCTTTCACTTGCATTTAAATCTATAATGGATTTATAGGCAGTAGTCATAGCCACTCTCAACTTGTCTAGCCTATCAGGAAGTTTTGATAGTCTCCTCCTGTAACACAGAGCCCCTGTAACTCAGATTTTACTGCACTAGATACAATTTGAATTCAGCTTTTCTTAGTGTAGCTGATATGCAGTGTGCAAGTTTTTCACGAAGTATTGCCAGTCTTTGCAATAGAGGTAGTCTCTCCTGATTTCTTCCAAAACTCTCTTGTCTCGTTCAGCCGAGTTGCTTTTTATATCACCAAATTTCACTGATGGCACAGGGTCATGCTGTGAGTGACTGATACAGGCAACTACTTCTTGTTTGACTGTCATTTACAGTCCATAATAGAAATGCTTTTTATAAATGTCTAAGTGCACGACCTTATCTTTTCTATTATTGAGTTTTGTCTCATTTCTGTTATTCCAGTCCTCAAGATAATGTAGTCAGCTCTGTACAATGTTTTCTGAACCTCCTTTCTATCGACAGTTCTGCCCAGTTCTTTGTGTCCAGAGCGCTCCCACCTTTGCAATATTGAAAATATTTGCTAAAACAAACTATTGCTCCCAGAACAAACTTTAAGAAACAGTGACAGTACTTCTCCCAATTTAAACATTCCCCCTCCAGGGCAGGGAATAGGCAGCTGCAGTGAGTTCCCAACTGAACTTGCAGCTTTGTCTCAGTTCCCTGTGTCTTTCAGCTTAACTAGGCAATCCGTATGAAAGCTTTTAACAAGTTCAGAGAAATTGTAAGTAAACCTCAGGGGGTTTGGCTTTGGGGTTTTTGTTGTTGTTATTTTTTGACCTCCTGGGATGGATGGGATGCCATTTTTTTAGCTATAAAAGCAATGTCTGGGTTGTGCTATCTGTCTGGATGCACCTCCAGCTAGTCTTAAGTGAGTGATACAGTCATGCTTGATTGGCAAATTCACACTATGCCAGCTGGGTATTCATTCTTATTCTGTTCTTTGATACATGTATTAAAAAAAAAAAAAAAACCCTAAACACTTTCCTGCCAGCTCAAGAAGGAAAAGAACTCCACAAGAATTTGAGCAAGCTGCTTCTGCAACACAAATTGTTACAGGAGGAGGGGATGCCACACCAATGACATGGCAGATCTGGTATGTCTCTGTCACATTCGGTACCTTCCATCTTTGGCAAGTAGATGTGTCTTTATTGCAATTATACAATAATTTCACTTCTGCTCACCCCCAACTGCTCTCCTGTGAAAGCAGAAAGCTCTAAAGATTGTCAAAAATTGTCATCCTCGGTGAGCTCTTGAACACCACCAGCAGCTTTTCAGTCCGCTGCTGGTGCAGACAAAATTTCTGCCTTCCCTTGTTTTTATCCAGTAACTGTAGGGAGGAAGATGCACAACCAAAGGGAAGCAGGGAATATGCAAGAGTAGAGAGGAGCTGCCAGACCAGTAAGGGTGATTTAATTTGCCGGAGATCTGGATACAATGCAGATATACTTAACTGTGGAAACACTGCTTTATTTTATCTTAAGAGAACAAAATGGAGAACAGAGATCTATAATTGAGTGAAGCCATTAAATTGTTCTTTAGAGCTCTTGCACTCCTATGCATCAGGCAGTAGAATGCTGCCCTTGCCAGGTGTTTTGCCAGAGTATAGTGCTTGTTAATCTCAACTTTAATTCTTACCCAAAAAATGTTTCCAACTCCTGTAGTTGTGAAGAAGACAACAAAAATATTAAGAGGATAAACTGGAGCAGTGCTTACATGAAAAAAAAGAACACAGAAAAGCTGAGGCTTGAAGGGAATCTGGAGGTCACCTCGTCCAACCCCCCTGGTCAAGCAGGGCCAACCAGAGCAGGCTGCACAGGACCATTCCCGGCTTTTGAATATCTCCAAGGTGGGAGACTCTGCAACCTCTCAGGGAGACCTGTGCCAGTGCCCAGTCATCCTCACGGTAAAAAAGTGTTTCCTGATGTTCAGGAGGAACCCCTGCGTTTCAGTTTGTGCCCATTGCCTCTGATTCCAAGCCAAATATATTGTCTAACCAAATGTAGCCTCAATGAAACACTCAAAACACAGGAGTTCTCTCATATAAACTATTTCACTGATGTTATTTTACCAAAAATACTCAGTTTATCCAATTGTTAAACTCACTTGTCTGTCCTCAGTTTTTTTCTACTCATCTTCTGTGCTCAGATTCTCAACTGACACCTACCTAAACCTGCCACCTTCATAATTTCCAACTTGCATAATACAAACAAGGATCCCACCATATTCTGATAATACAAAGGGAGTGTGTGCAAAATCAAAACAGTCAAGAAAGGACCAGGTGGTATTGGCTATGTCATTTTATTTTCACATGTAGTTCATTAGCTATTAAATATTATATTTAATTAACTGACATTAAAATTCTTTTTTCAGCTCCACATAATTTTGTTTGTGTTATTCCTGAATGCTTCAGCAATCAAATGCATGGCCCAGGATTTAGAGTGAGGTCACTCTGTAAGACATGAGAACCTATCCAACAAGTCCCACACAGATTTATCTTCCACACTCACCACCTGCCATGCAGACATAATTTTGGAGAAGTTTTCTTGCCTGGAAGGCTCTTTGCTGAGCAGAAAGAATGTTTAGCACAGTACTCTCTTGCTTCTTTCAATTCAAGACTAAGTGTGTGGCACCAACCTCAGGTCAGTACTTGCCCTCTGTTAAAGTTTCACATGTCCAGAAGCTTGATCAAGTGATTCAAGTATTGAAGACCTCTCAAAGCTAGGAAAAAAACTCACTATTTAGGCCAAACTGAATTTGCTGGCACAGTAATACAGACAGAGTGAGGGCAAGAGCTCAGGAAAGCCAAGCTTGAAGCTGCTGCTCCGAGGAGGTAGGAAATAGAAGTTTCATGACTGCTTGTGCCCTCTCCCCACCAATATAACTTGATCATGGCTCTGAGGCAGGCAACACAGGCAGTGGGGCAGTGGCCATTTTACTGACCTGCTAGAGCCCTGCTGCCCTGTGCAGCAGTGTCCTTTTTCAGCACATAAAGCTATCCCAGTGCCTCACCAGTTTTTGAGGCAGCAACACATTCAGGCTAGTTGTTCTTTAGAAGCCAAGATCGCTTTCCCATGTTTTGCTATGCCTCTGTTTTGCATCTTACACTTCACTCCTGTAGTTCTTCTCTTTGTTTCCCTGTTTTTCTCTTAACCTCTCGTTTTCCAGATGTTTACCTACATTTTGTTTTCTTCTCTGATTTTCTGCTTTTCACTTGTCCACTCACCATGGTGCCAGATCTGTTTCTCTTGCAGCTGTTTTGCCTCTCATTTCCCAGAATATCTCTGTTCAGTCAAAAGGCACAAGTAAAAGCCCATTTAGGTCAATAAGATGATATTTAAGAACCAGATAGAGATACCTTTCTTCTCATTACAATTTCACTACCTTTCTCAATAACTTTCTTTCCTGTTACAATGTCCCCTTAAATCAAGAAGTGTTACTGAGCCCATTTTGATGCTGAAAAAACTGGGGCACCAAGAGATTTATTTTTTTTTCCCGTCAAGAACCACAGGACACAAAGGAATCTGTAGCCATTGCAAACCAAAATCCTTACCTTTCAAAACTCAGTTTCAAACATATGCTTCTTCAGCGCCTTTTGGTTCCTCCCAACGCTAACACCTTCTGTGGACTTCTGTCTGAGGGTGGTGGCAGGTGTGAGCTATAAAACATTCTCAGGGCCAGCACAAATATGCTTGCCCATGTCACTTGCTCTCACTCATCCAGTCCAAACAATCTTTCTCCTTCCTTGGCTTATATAATAAAATACAAGCTGTCATTTAGCACCTTCACATAATTAGGTCTTTTAATCTTTTCTCATTCATCAATTCTTCAGCACATTAATCAGTTTGTTACCCTTTTCTCAGTTTATTCTGATTTGTTGACATCTTTCTCTTACTCAAATATTGGCAATCTCCAACTGGTGATTAGTAAAAGGGATTTCCAGATGCTGATGAATGCTTTTGTCACTTATTGACCACACTACTTAAGTTCTTGTTAGTGTGGACCCCAGTGAATCAGACTTAGACTGCAGATAATTTATAGCACAGTAACCTGTGTGCCTCTAGGTGTACCAGGAAGGTCACACCTTACTCAGTTTTTTCACTGTATCCATAACACAATGCCGAGTTATCAATACTGCTTTTAGCTTTTAGCATCCTTAAAGGCAAAAACTTAGTATATTTCACTGAACTTGAGCTGCATTGCCGCAGCGGCTTTCTGTATTCTTAATCAGATGGGTATTCAGTTTGCTTTAAGTGTCATCTTCCATTAATAAATAGTGTTATGGCTCTTGCCAGTTATTCCATTTGCTTGGAGAATACCTCTCACGTTGTTATCTGCAATTCTTAATCAAAATGTAAAAGCAAATTAAAGTATGGCATGTTTTATGCTGCATTTAATTGTCCCCAGTGACTGGTTTTAGTAGTACATTATAAAGTAAAATATTCTCAAACATTTTTGTCAAGGGACTCTGCCATTTCAATTTTATTCTGTTTTAATTTTTGCAGCAGAACCACACAAGTGGATGCAACATTCAGTTTGTCAGCCCACTGAAGACATACAGAAAGGGACTATTACTTCCCTGTGCTGTGACAGTGTGTAATTCAGAACTGCATAAGCTTTTCTTTATTGCTATATTGCATTGCATTTCCCAGTCTAATTTTCTCCAGCCTTCTGCTGTTCTCATACTCTAGTTTTGCATAACTTTTCAAAGTTTATTAACCATTTCCATCATGCTGTACATTGATTTCTATCATTATAGTTAGCCTTCTCAAGCATAGCCATATGCATTGTTATGAATAGCTATATTTCTCATGCTTGTATCATTACTAATCTGTCTAAACTGCATTTTATTAGTTATTGTAATGTTTACACAAATGCGACAGCTTACATTGGCCTTGATCCATGTTATATACAATGCTTATAAGCACAAAAGCAATTACATTATCATTATGTTAATACGTAACTATATACTTAGGAAAAAGAAGTAACTGTCAAGAAGGAGAAACAGAAAATGTGTGGGTTTTTAACATGCACAGTGATTGTGGCATGTAAGATAAGAATTAGGCAAGGTGCCAACTCTAACCTAATGCACGTTCAGGTTAATGAGAGATTAAAGGTCTAGAATAATGGCATTCTTAAATTAGAATATATTCTTATCTTGTTTCTCCGCAAAAATTCAGAAAGAACTTCCAAACCTCATGGAAGCTCAGTGTGTGTCCATTAACATAGTAATATGCTTTTTCCAGTGAAACACATCTCAAAGTATTTGCAAACCATGACTTACAAATGGGAGGTTTATTGGATTTCCAGAACCTCGTGAAATCTCCTTTGGTAGATAATAAAGCCAAATGAATACATTTCCATAGGAACTTGTCTAATATGATTACATTTGTGTCCAGAAATATGAGACTATTAGGGATTTAGACTGTCTGGAGCATCAGCTATCTTGCTTCATGTGTTTCTGCCTGCCTGCTGGAAGTTTTCAATATAAGAACACGACCCATTGGGTGATCTGTCACACCATCTGACAAATGACAGTGAGGGTGCACCTGGAAATATGACACTTTTGGCCAATGGTGGCTTGGTAGTGAATTAGGATGATTTTGCAATGTCTTGCCCATCTTTTTTTAACGAAAGCTAGCTGTACCAAGCATTTCCCATCAATCACTTACACAACTGTAATAAAGGTCTGAATTCAGCTTCAATCTTTTTGACGGAGTGATTTAATAAGTAGTCCCTTAACATCAATAGTGAAATTTCTGCTTGGAAAGGTAGGAGATGAATATAACATTTTGCAGATAGAGCAGATCTCTTGACTTACTGTAATCACATGATTTGTTTGTATGCATTTGTGCCTCCCATCCTAGCTTCCCCTCAAGAAATGAGAAATGTTATGCCTCTTCCCCTAGACGGATAAATTGTGATGAGCATTAATTTGCTCAAAACCCACCTGTTTCTGACAGATTAAATGTACTCCCATGACAGTTCTGCTGGGTTGAGGTGATCAGGAGCTGCTCTCCAGGCTTCCCTGGCCATCAGCAGGCTGCCTGGCTTTCCTTCTTCAGGCTGCTCTGCCACCTGACTTGGGCACAGATGACTCTGTTACAGGGATGATACCTCATCACCAAGCTGCCTGAGTATCTGGAGTCCCTGTTATCTCATAACATATATCAAGTATATATCAACTGGAGTTGAAGCCGCTATCTTTCCCTTTCCTGGGGCATGTGGCTGATGTGTAAACACAACATACAGCATTTGCATATGCTCTTGAAACAGCGTTGCTTTGTGTTTAATAGTTTTGGGTTCTTTTGTAGAAAATGCAGGCAGCATTAGAGTGTAGATTCAGCAGGTATTGGAGTGATGATGGCTTGACTTCGCGAACAAAAATTTGGGGGTACTGGAGTATAGTATTAATTACACACAGTGTTTGAATGTGGAACTTTTATCTGTATCACAGCGTGCTTTTGAACTTGTAAGGTTCACCTATGTCCTTCTCCCTGCCCCAAGATATGTATTTTGTGTCAGGAAGTGGCACTAATTGCTTGTAAGTAGGGAACAAGCTAAATTGGCTGAAATATATCAATCAATGTGAAAGCACTGGCAAAAACTATTGAGAGAGATGCACTACATCATACATAAACAGAAATGATAGGACTATTGTGCAGCCCCAAGATATGCAATGAAATATTACTCCTATTTGATTATTTCCTCCCTGCCTGAAAGACATGGTGTTGAGGATACAAATGTGAGTCATAGTTAACTTTCAGAATATCATTAATCCCTTTGTTCTTCATCAAGTCATGCACGCTATTGATGCTTGAGATGATGAAAGGAGTATTACTTCACAAGCCCCTGAACTTGTTACACTTCTTGCTTTTACAAAGGGCTAAATGGAATTGCATCAGAACCACAAAACCTGTAGATTGCTCTAAAAAGACATATTTTTACTGAAGCACTTTCTATGCCTAGTAGCATAATCTGTAGTGGACTTATTGTTGACACAGCTCTGGATATTTATATTCCTTCTGAAACAGCACAACACGATTCTGAATGTCGTGTGGAGCTTGACAATAGGATCGCTACTGAAGGAAAGAGAACTGGTTCTGAACCGTGTTCTGAATTTCAATATGCACACAATGAACTTTCACATGATGGCTCAGGGGAAATGAGAAATGACTTGCTTTTGTTAGTTCAGTTGAATTTTATGGAGCATTTTTTTCATCTTTTATTGATTAGTGCCCAGTGTCACTCAAATAACTCATTCTTAAAAGAATGTTTAAGTGAATTTGTAGTAATGATGGTAGCATGTAGTCTGCTTTTAAGGCTCCATTCTTGGAATAAGAAATGTTTCCATTTATTCAGTATAATTCAGCAGGAAGATATATCACAGTTTTTAATTCTATTTTTATTTCTGTCACTTGAGGTGTTTGAAATGTGCAACATCTATATTACTTAGGTACCTTACTTTGAAATATATTTTAGTACGCAGGAAAGTATGTTTTCCAGATGGATATATTAGACGTATTGGTTCCAGTACCCCCAGATATGCATCCGGCTTGCACCACTGTGGGTAAGATGTTATTGCTTGAAATGGCTTCCTGTACATACTGTCTTTTCATGTTATACCCACTTTTAGCAAGAATCTATCCCTGGGAACAAATGGTGGAAGGGCTGTTAAAGTCTCCTTATGCTGTACAATATCACAGTTCCTCCAGTATAACTGCTGCTGGGATGAGCTCAGAGCCAAATACGGTCAGTGTAACTGAGGAGAAAACGTTTAAGCTGTTCTCACGCTAAGAACCAAGGTGCTTAGAGTCTGCCCTCCAGAATGCATATGCACTCTCGCATAGCTTCAGCACACATGAGGCTTCCAGCCCACCAGAATGTTTTTTTTAATCCCGGTCTCCACTTCCTTTTCCAGGACAAGATCCATATGTTGAGGTCGCGCTGCTCACCCACTCATGAATATAAAGAGGACAAGTTTGCTACTAAGAGAACCAAAAAGGACAAATCAATGAGTATGTCTCAGAGATGGATTTGGTGTCGTTCTCCTTTCACTGTGCACCACTAGGCAGGATCAAAATCCAACTTCTATTTGCCTTCTGGGAACCTGCATTACCCAGAGCTGTCAAAGCCACATCTTTTCTGCCTTTCTGAAAACCCTCTCTGCAAGGCAGATGGTGGGCCAGGAAGGGAAAGGAAACCTCATCTGCCATGCAGGCCTTTGTTTTTGGAGTTGGGAAGAGTCTGAAAGCCTCTCAGTGGGTATAACTTGACAGACCTCCCCACTCGTCTGATACACTGGCCAGGGCAAGGCTGGCACGGCGAGAAGCACTGCAGCTGGCACTTACCACAGCCCAGTTCTGACAAATCAGGAGAGAAACAGATGTGTCACGTCACTGATTTATTTTAGTTTACCACTGAAATGAAAGACGCTGAATTGAAATGAAAGATGCTGAACTGTGAGGAACATTGTAGTCATAGCGATGATGAACAGCAAAAGTGCAGGTGAGCGTGTATTTTATTAGAAAACTATTGCTGTACGTGTTCACTATTTGCTGACTGACTCCTGTAAGCAATAAACACTCTTCTAAAATATCACTGTCTTGGTGGCAGGCTTTTTCTACATTATTTTAAGCTGAAAAGGCTTAGATCTGCAGAATCTCACCCCAATCAGCACTCATGCGGACTTAGATTTATGATTTCTAAAAGACGATCAGAAAACATCTGTTTCCTTTAAGTATTTATATGCTGAGTTGAAAAGCCCCTTACAAGTACCTATGACACATAGCTAACAATCCCATCTAATTCTATCATATGCACTTGGACATCTAAGAAGAAAACAATACGGCTGATTTGCTTCCATTGTTCTAAAGACTATTGTGAGAGAAACAGGAAAAGTCTCCTATTAATTTACGATATCTGGGGGAATGATATTGTGAGACGTCTTCACAGGAAAGAATTAGAAGTAAGATGAATATTTAATAAAATATTTGTTGCTGCTGTTGTTCAAAAAGGTCTTGTTTTTATGGCTAGACAAATGAACATAAATTTCTAACGTGTGTCCTGGTTTTGCCTGGAATATTTAATTTTCTTTCTAGTAGCAGATGCATGCTGTGATTTGTATTTAATATGAAAATAAAGTTGATAACACATTGATGTTTTACTTGTTGATGAGTAAGGCTTACTCTAAATCAAGGGCATTTCAATTTCCCATGCTCTGCCAGTGAGGAGGGGCATGGGAAGCCGGGAGAAAGCAGAGACAGGACAACTGACCCAAACTCGCCAAAGGGATATTCCGTACCACAGTACGGCATGCCCAGTGTATAAACTGCGGGGAGTTGGCCGGGATGCACTGATCACTGCTCAGGTCAGGCTGGGTATCAGACAGCACGTGGTAAAGCAATTGTATTGTGCATCACTTGTGTTTTTCCTTGTTTTTTTTTTTTCTTTCCCTCTCCCACTCATTTTTATTACTTTATTATCATTATTATTGTTGTTGTTATTGTTATATTGTACTTTAGTTACTAAACTGTTATCTCAACCTGTGGGTTTTACTTTTTCTGATTCTCCTCACCATCCCACCAGAGGTGGTCGGGGGGAGTGAGCAAGTGGCTGCATGGTATTTAGTTGCCAGCTGGGGTTAAACCGCAACATGTTCAAAAGGCACTTTTCCACTAGGGAAGAGAAAATAATCCAGCAGTACAACAGCATGATGTTGCTATTTCAAATGTTTTATTACCAGTTTGAGATATCTGACTAATGACATATAGCGAGAGCTTGTTAGGGAATAGAACATCATTTTAATATTACCAAAAATGTATTAGACAAAGAAATGTAATTTGAAATTAAGAGAAATGTAATATGAAGATATAAAAATAAGTACTTATTTTGTATAAGCTCTAACGTATATTTATAAATCTATTGACTCATGTCATATTTTAACCCAGCTGGCAACTAAGTACCAGAGAGACACTTGCTCACCCCCTGCTGCTCCTGGTGGGATGAGGAAGAGAATCAGATAAAGGTAAAACCCATGGGTTGAGATGACAACAGTTTCATAATCGAAATAAAATATAATAATAATAATTGTAATGAAAAGTTACACAACAAAGAAGAGAGAGAGAGGAATAAAACCCTATAAACACAAGTGATGCACAATACAATTGCTCACCACACGCTGACTGATACCTAGCCTGACAGGAGCAGTGATCAGTGGCTCCTGGCCAGCTCCCCCAGGTTTATATACTGAGCATGACGTGCTACAGTATGGAATACCCCTTTGGCTAGTTTGGGTCAGGTGTCCTGTCTCCCCTTCCTCCCGGCTTCCCGTGCCCCTCCTCACTGGCAGAGCATAAGACTGAAAAGTCCTTGATCAGGGTAAGTGCTACTGAGCAACAACTACAACATTGGTGTGTTATCAGCACTGTTCTCAGACTAAAGCCAAAACACAGCACTGCACCAGCTAGTAGGAAGAAAATTAACACTATCCCAGCTAAAGCAAGGACAAGTCGCAAGACAGAAAAGGCCAGTCTTGTCTAGAAATATCCTGGTGCTCCAAAGAGCCCAGCAGGTAAGCAGTTTCCAAGTCTGGGCTTTCTGGAAAACCTGTCTGCCTATTTTCATAACTAAATGTCAATAGCTTACTGAACTCTACTGAAAAATCCAGTGCTTAGAGTCTGCTTCAGTTATTATCTATTTAAAATAAAAGCTGTGACAAAGACTGTTCTAACTAGCAGAGAACTACAACTTCTGGTGCAGCATCCTCCCACCACCCTTCAATTGCTCCTAACTTGGGTACACTAATTTATTCTGGGTAGTAACGTTCCAATTATGCTTTCAGCACAGCAGCATTTTCTTTTGAAGTGAATCAGCAAGCTCAGTTGCATTATTCTAAACTCTGCATGCTAAGGCAAGAAGTGGTGATACCTTCATTTCAAATAACCAGCATTTTTCTGTTATAAAATGTCTTGCAGCAATATTTTAAGTAACTATATGTGGTTTTTTCATGATTTACTATTTGGCACCAGGGTTGTCCTTGAGTCAAAAAGCCAGGAACCCTTTTGCTGGCTGTATGAAAAACAGAAAAGGGCAAGTTACCAGCTTCCAGGCCCTGCCATTTTCCAAGTGTGATCTGATACATCTGACCTGAAAAACTGGCAAAACCTCTTAAAATGCCAAAAAAACGTGCCTATGCTGCTCCAGCATTTCAAGATAGCATTGTGTATGGAGGAGGAAGAGATGCCTATCAACCAGCCACTCTTCTGTCCCTTCAGATCACCAGAATATCCCTTGGTTGATGGGAGATGTGCCCTGAGCTTTCTGTGCACAATGTACCTGATCACAGAGCACACAGCAGTGCACATACTTTCCTAAAGCCACATCTGTAGCTGGAAGGATAAAAACTTGGCAATGAATTTGCCAATGTGTACAAAGAGCAGATCTGTAGAGCAGTTGGTTCTGAGGACCTTCCATCTGTACCTGCAATACACATTTGAGGATGTTCTCCTTCAGTCAGGTTAAAGTTGGTCCCCTGAGCTGCACACATGTTGGCATCTGGACTGCACCTTCCAGTTGAGTTTCATAGGAAAGGAATCAAATTTGTGCGTTCAGGGACCCCTCTGTAATGTGAATCAAAACACGATCATTAAGGAGGACTGGGAAATGCACTCTGGGGCTGCACTACTGATCTGGACTCAAGGTAGATAAAATCAAAACACAGTAAATGGCTGTGTTTTCTGTGTCTGAAAGGTATAATTTCTCTCCACGGAGGTTTACTGTGTTCTGCTCCGCAGAAGTGTGCTTCCAGGAGGAAGATGATGAAAATCCAGTGCTGGATAAAGAACCGCAGCTCTGGTGCATTGCTGTGGTTCCTCAGGTGAACTGAAGTGCTTCGGAAGAGTCAAGGAGAAATGAAGAGAAGGTTAACCTATTGATATTTACAAATATTACACCTTAAATTGTATCAGTCTGAACATTTGCTTTACTTATTATTTATTAGTAATACAGTGTATGAACTCACAGAAAGCAAATGGGAGACTTCTGAGCTTTGTTCTTTGTTTCTAAGGCAATGGCAGGAAAGGGATGGTGTACTGCTATGTGTTTACAGAACACTGTTAACTCCTGCACCCTTACTGATCATCTTCTAATGCTGAATTGCGTAGTATAGTTGTATCTTTTATCTTTTAAAGAGTTGTTCTATAAGGTCTAATCACCACATTTCCATTGAAACCAAAGCCCAGCTGACCGAAGTGCAAATATGTGGGTGCTGTGGCCAAATCATCCTTTGATTTTGAACTAACTAGTCCAACATCCCTCAAGCCAAGACCCAGCCCCAAGAATATCACACAGGCGCATCCCTATCAGAAATGAACAGTGTCTAGAGAGCTAACATTTATCAGTTACCATGAAAAGTGTATCTGAAGTAGAAGTTCCCTTTTACTTGAAGCAAAAGGTTTCACAGCCCAATGCAACACCCCACTAATGACTGCAGCTAATATTGTGATATGCTATTTATGAAAATGCCTATGTGATGTACTAATAATTAGTCAGACTGCAAAATATAAGTATATGTATGCGTGAAACATCTGCTCATACAGGGCCTGGATGACAGAAAACCAGACACATCCCCCTTCATAAACATTTATTTTTCCATTTGCCTGTATAGGATTGTCCTGGATCCTTGGTTCCTTTCTTTAACTTTCCCTCTTTCCCTCCCTCTGCCCTTGAACTTTTTCTGCTGTTGGGTTCAAATGCTGAAGTCTATTTATTATTAATCTTATCATGGCACTTTGAGACAGAAGCATGGCCTTTCATTCAAGCACTTGGAAAACAACATGAAAACACTTCAAGCAGAAATCAGTCTCCTGGTTTTACTGCTTTTAGGGTGGTTTTGGCCTTTCAGGGTTTCAGCAGAGCGCTGCCTGCAACTGTCACATAGTTTAGCAACTCTCCCTTCATGATGGCAGTATCATATCTGAGCTGGTATTAAGCTGTGCTTAACTTTTCAGGCGGTACATTACCGCACAAACAAAAAGATCTGAGCTCTGTTTTAACAAAATACCTATGGGATGACAAAATCCTGCAGGTGCGCAGGATGATCCATCTTTTTCCCGACATATTAACTGTTCTCAGATGTATGCCAGGCTATGATACCAATGTAAATATTTCTCTGGCTGAAAAAAGTCTGACTTTTCTGAGCAGATTTGAACTTTATTAGGTGCTCATATAGGAGCTGCATAAGTTATTTAATACCTATATTAAGGTAACTTACTTAACTTGAATTTCACTTACCAGCTTCAGGTAATTTTAAGTTTTACTTACTGATCGAAGGATACTTGGGCTATAATGTGCAAGTTAAAAATACAGCAAGACTAATAAATAATAAGTATTATCATTATGCTGAAAGGATTGCAAGGGAGGAGGTGCTCCAGGTGCCTGAGCAGAGACTCCCCTACAGCCCCTGCAGAGGACCATGCTGAAGCAGTCCACCCTGCAGCCCCAGGGGACATCACACCATGGCAGGTGAATGCTTCCTGAAAGAGCTGTGACCAATGGAGAGCCCACACAGGAGCAGGTGTATCCTGAAGGACTGTAGCCCATGAAGGGACTCAGGCTGGAGCAAGGGAACAGCTTGAGGAGGAAGGAACGGTGGAGAGGACCTGTTACGGACTGACTGGAGCCTCCAGTCTCTATCCCCTACACCACTCAGGGTTGGGGGGAGGTAGAGGAGTTGGGGGTGAAGGAGCAAAGTTGACCCTGGAAAGAAGGTGAAGGCATTTTAGCTTTTGCCTTTGTTTCTCACCATTAAAAGCTATTTTAATTTGCAATTAAACTACTCTTCCCCAAGTTTTTTGTTTTGGCTGTGAGGGTAACCAGTACGTGATCTCCCTGTCCTGATTTCAATAGATCAGCTATTTCAATCTATTTCCCCCCATCCTGTTGAGGAAGGGAAGTCAGAAAGCTGCTGTTTGGGTGACTAGAAGCCTGCCAAGGTCAATCCACACAAGCAGAAAGCATCCTGGTCCAACTAGAAGGGAGCAATCAGAAAAGTTTTAGGAAGCTGTGAGCTAAATCATATACTGTCAGAAAGCTGATGACTTCTGAGTTCATGGGAGTTTGATGTTGCCTTGAGCCTATGACTGGAAATAGAGACTCTGTATAATCCAACCTCTGATAGCTGCAGAGCACATGATGTATTTTAAGGTGAAACAGAGAATATTTTTAAGTCTACCAACTGAAGCTCAGTTGAAAGGTTTAGCGTTAGTTATAATTAATAAACATTTCGAAAAATCTTGGGAGAAACACTTGCAAAAGCCTTTGGCAGGATGTTTCCACTCCTCTACGACAGAAGGGCTCAGTAGTGTTTGACAAGCTGATTGTGACTTGATAAAAAATTCAGGAGCAATCCCTGTGCCAGGACTGCGTGGACACGACTGGCAGCTGGGCAGAGCTGGAGCAGAGGTTGCTCAGTAAATCCCCAGCAGCATGAGGAAAGCAGGCCAGGAAGCACCAGACCCTCGAGGATCCAGCTGCATACCAAGCCCACCACTATTCCTCAACAGATCATCTGGGAAGCCACTTCCATTTGTGAACTGCATTTTATGCATCTCACCATTCCCAAGTAAGCGGTATATGTCCTGCAATTGCTGCCCTTGTTCCAAGGCCTCAGAAGATTCAGACTCAGATTTTAATTACCGCATACACAAAATGCGTTTGCATTTGTTTGCTTACTTGACAGCGTTGCAGCCATGCTGGAAACCTCACTTTTACATCAGTTGGATACTTCTGAATCCTCAATGCTGAGTCAGAAAAATTACAGTTCTTATGTATGAGTCATCATCAATTTCACCATTTTAGATCAAAGAAAGTAAAATCATCTGGATTTTGTGGCTGCTGTGGCTTACAGAGTTATAATAAATCTGAAGTCAGTTTGTGCACATACTGAAAGAAAGTTGTATAGGTTTCTGAGGATTCTAGGTCATATGAGATGCAATTTTCTTTAGCTGTTTCCATCTTCACATTTCAGAAGCTGATATTTGTGTCTACTTAGATTGGTATGCCTTTTCTCCACTTGCATATGAAATGTCAATCGTCTCTGCTTTCAGTGGAAATAAACAGTTATGAAATTTTCTGTGGAGTGACACATACGACATTGTACGAAGAATCTCCTTCTCGTCTTGTCTAAAACTATCCACTAATCTGAAAATAAGATACATATTGCACCTTGTTAATTGAAACATAACTACACAAACATATTCTATATTCAGGGAGGTAATCAAGTGCTCCTAGCTACTTGCAATATTGTACATATTTTGAAGCTACAGTTTACAGACTAAGACCCTATCCATCTTAACAAATGAGAATGTAGTCCAAAATCATAAAAAATGTGAAAATATTATTGATATCTGAGGTTCAATTTTGATTGCAGCCAATTGTTTCGCCACAATAGTGGTCTTTTTACATATTTCCTAAATGAAATCCTGCTAAGCAAGCAAGAACTAGTAAAGAAAATAAACCCCTTCATGTTTCTATTCTGGATCAGGATCTATTGTTGGTGCCACAATGTAACATTAGAATGAATTGGTCTTTAATGGATTTCATCAGAAAGAGAACTGTCATAAACATTTCCAGGTTTGGGTTGTTTTTTTTATTTCAGGGTGGGTTGGTTGGGGTTTTTTTTCTATTTACTTTCCATGAAATTCAGAATTTAAATACAGGAAATTTTATTGCATAGGTACACAAGTTGTTACCGACTGCCACTTAAGTCGCCTAAATCAAAACCTAGCTCCTCCGGGCTCAGCTGGTAATTAGTACCAGAATTACACTTAAGCGTACAGCTACACTGGTAATTTAGATCAATCCTGCAAACCATTTCACATGCTGTTAAGCCATTTCTTTTCTGTGTCACTCCTTAGTTGTAATCCACATAATTCTTCTGATTGCTGGACCAGAAAATTGTTTTAGTTTCTGCAAATTGTTCTAGTTTCTCCTTTCGACCCTGTCCCTGGTAATGGGCAGAGGAGAGGAAGCAGGGTGCAAACATCAGGTGTGGTACCTGATATTACCAGTTTGCCAGTCATGTTGTGCATGATTATTTGGCTTCAAAATAGGGAAAGCTGTGTGGACACATGAAGAAAAAAAATTATCATGGCAACTGCCCAGGGGCATGTTCCTACCCTGGAGTAAATGTGATATGCCTTTATGAAGAGCAAACCATCTCCTGCTTACTATGAGGAATTAATGTGAACCAGGGTCACTGTCAAGGAGCAGCTGACGCATAATAATTTCTTATCCTTTAGCAAGTTATTTCTGGATCTGCAATTTTACCCCCCTGTACAGTATCTGCTGATTCCCACAGACAGCAGCAAAACCTCATGTAGCAACTGGGTCCATCCTTACATCAGCACTTCTGTATGAGGCAGTGAGGCAAAAGGCTTGAGATGAAGAGGGCAGGCTTTCTGCTTGCTGGCATGTGGGAAGAAGATGGAACGGGTAAAGACACTTGAGTTTTCTCTGTATAAAATGGAAGAAAAGGCCAAGAAGGTAGAAATACGCAGTAAAAAATAATAAAGGACCCTTGGGGCTTGGAAATGGTAGTGGTAGCATGCAATTGGAAAACAGGGTTTGGAGGCTGGACAGCAGAGGAGTAAGGACTGGTATGGCTTGTGGAAGTCAGAGGGATTGGAAAGGGATAAGAGAGCTTCAGAGCTGGGATCAGAGCAGATGGTGTAACAGTGGGGTGTTGTCAAACACTTATGTAGAGGACTAACCAGCTGGACATAAAAGTAACTCAAAATCAGTCTGGCATTCTCTACACACATTGCTTTTAGAAAACAGATCTTACATCTCTGCACAAAAATGGAGCAACGCAGACCTGTCCTGGTATCTGGAACACTGGTTGGGGGCGTTAGGGTCCTCCATGCACTCTCCCATGCAGTGCAGCAGCACAGCCTTGCTGCGGACTGCTCTGTAATGGGACCTTCTTGCTCCCTTTTATCTGTCTTCCTCACTGTTTAACATTGCACAGAATAATTACGCATCTACCAGGCCAAGGAGAATGTTCTCTTTGTGGAAAATGAGTTACATGCTGTCAGCCAGAGGAGGGCACTGGTTTTCCAGCTCTCTTTTGTGGACTACAAAATACGTGGCATTCCCCCAGGTTTTGAATGAAAGAGAATGCACAACACCCTGCTTTTACAGCTCCCTGAAATAAAAGCCTGTCCTACACTTTTTTGTTTGTTACAGAAAGTGTTTAGGCACTTCAAATTAAGGTTAAAATGTTTGGGGTCAATGAAACCCCAAGTCCTTGCAATGGGGTCAATGAAACCCCCAAGTCCAGTGTTAGGTGGCTAAATGCTAAGGATGGTGCTACTCAAGAGATTTCACTGCTCCCCATGAGCTAGATGAAGTGACTCTGAGTTAGAGTTCAGGCTTTTGAGCATCCCGATCTTAGATATCCATATCTCTTCAAGGAAAGAAAATACATTATGTGGAAGAGAGGATCTTGCAAATTTTTCTAGCCGATAATTAGGCATGTTAGTTCCCTAAGGAGCATCAGCGAGTAGCGTTCAACAGAGGGATGTCCTTAACCTGACAGTCCATGTAGATGCCAGACACCAAAGCCCTAAGTCTTCCAGATAAGACTGGCTCTATTGCAGGCTGTGTGACTTTCAGACTTCGTAACTGCTGTTGTATGAAAAATAGCCCCAAATATTTCAGATTTATAGAGAATATTAGTACTTTAAAGAAGGAGAACCTTCACAATGAAAATGTCGCTATTAACATTTTGAAAGAAAAAGAATTATGCATTTGAGAGAACTGAGTAGCCAGTTATAATGGCTTTATTAAAACTCACAGCATGCTGAACTCACAGCTTAAGAAATGAGATTCCTGTCAGTGTTTAGAGACATTAGATTTTTTTTATGAATACAGAAAATATTTTATCTCCATATTAAATGATTAAAAAGAAAACAGGGCAGCCAGTATAATGAAACTGCTAAGACAACTGTTAAAACACTTCAAGGAACAAATGCAGCCACTCTTTCACTGCTTGTTCTTCTACTGATGGCAAATAGAACGTTCCAAAGATCCTCAAAGAAAAAAAGAATACTTTTTTTTAACCTTAACTTACATGCAAATCCACAGTCTCATGCAGTGATGTAGACTTTTCAGTTTGAGATCTAACACCAGATGTCTCATTTAGGACAAGACTGAATCTAATCTCTCAAAAGATGTCAGTTACACAGTGCACGCATTTCCACATACTTTCAAACTCACAGCCCTTCTGAAGCCTCTTTTTGTCTTTAAAAGTATAGCCAGACCTTATGCATTTCCTGCCTGAGAATATTCTATATGAACATTTTCATTTCATACAATATGGCAGTAAATGTAACAACCTTTTCTGGAGGCAATGGGAAGGTGCATGTCTGTGCAGTGGTGAGAACTTTCTGACAGCTTGGCTGAGCTTTCATTTGCAACTAGTTTTACACAATTCCCATTTCTCTAAGATGTATGTGCATGGCATAGCAGTACAATAAATCTAATGTAGGCAAGCAAGAAAGTACAATGTGTTTTCTCTTAACTATACTATTAATCATTACAGTCTCTCTTATATTGACAACAAAAAATAAAGTTCATTTTTTGAAGATTATCACCAGCTAACATATTCTTACAGATTTTTCTTTGCTAAACTTCCATACTTACAGGCTGCATGTTTTAAAACAGGGCCAAGGACCATTCTTTGGCCATGTAAGGTCAAATGACACAGCACGATCTATCTCCAGATGACTCCCTCTCCTCTCCCCAAACAGAGTGGCTTTATCTGCATCACCCTGGGATGATACAGCACTGTTGAGGCCACACCTTGAATACTGCAGTCTGGTTTGGGCCCCCCATGACAGACATTGAGGTGCTGGAGCAGGTCCTGAGAAGGGTAATGAAGCTCATGAAGGGCCTGGAGCACAAGTCTGATGAGGAACGGCTGAGGGAACTGGAGTTGTTTAGACTGGAGAAGGCTCAGGGGGGACCTTATCGCTCCCTACAACTACCTGAAAGGAGGCTGTAGTGAGGTAGGGGTCAGTCTCTTCTTCCAAGTAATAAGTGAAGGACAACAGGTAACGGCCTCAGCCTGTGCCAGGGGTGGTTTAGGTTGGGTATTAGGAAAAATTTCTTCACCGAAAGGGTTGTCAAGCATTGAAACAGGCTGTCCAGGGAAGTGGTCACCATCCCTAGAAGTATTTAAGAGATGTGCAGATGTGTCACTTGGGAACTTGGTTTAGTGGTGGACTTGGCAGTGCTAAGTTAATGGTTGGCATCAATGATCTTAAAGGTCCTTTCCAACCTAAACGATTCTATGATCCCTTCCAATGATTCATCTTGAATATTTAGCACATATCTCTGCAATGCTTTTTCCTCTAATTTGTGAATGAGTTTCTACTGCTGTGAGAGAACTTGGATCAGACTAGGTTGAGATGGTATATTTCCATGTTCTTTTCCGTTCTTCAGTTATCCTAAAGCAGACTTGCCTGTCTAATATTGATCTAATATTGATGGTGCTGCAAGGAATTATGGCTTATAATTTAAGGAATTTGGGTTGAACACACTTGTTTCACTTCATCTGAAGTCCATTCATACTCCAAAACTGCCAGTAACAACAAACCATGTATAAGCTTTGAACTTCACTATCACACTCTGAATATCACCCAGTGCTTGAGAAAGGGCCCCAGGGTGTTTTCTAAGTGCTGTGTATTAGCCAACCAGGGGCTCAAATTATGGCTTCACCTTATGTTTACATATGTCCTTAGAAAGGTATGTGAGAACACTGAAGAATCCATTTGAACATGTTCACGGATTGTGACAATTGTTTTGAAGGTACTTCAGTAGTAGCTAAGACCTAATTGCTTCATTACTTTTTCTATAAAAGGATCGTGTCAGGGCCTGAGTAAAGCCAGCACAGGGCATTTTGGTTATCACTGACCTGCTGCAACCACCTCTAAGAGGTCTTTGCAGCCAAGCATTAATTAAACAAGCTGTTAGAGGCAGGAGTAGCATAAGCCATTCCCTTATTGCTGTCATCACAAGCATACTGAAGTCACTGAAGGTCTTTTGATTGATATTCAGTGAACTTTGGATCAGATCCCGGGTATAGCTCAGTTATGGCAGGCAGTAACGATATTATGCTCTTGTGCTGATACAATATTATTATGTAATATTGTAGACTCTGGTGTATTAGTAATGGAGTCTGTTCTGCACTTTCAATGGAAGTAAATACATAACAAACACTGCACCTGGTTCCTCCTGCTTTTTCTCATTTTCATAATATTCCCATGCCATAACAGTAAAATTTTTCAGTTCCCTTTCAAAGCCTGCTGGACTTTCTGACTCCATGACATTTATCAGTAACTACGTGTTTGTTTTGGCTGCAGAGTATCTTTTATCAGTTTAAAATATTCTGGTTTCGCATTTTGTGTTCTGCTTTGTTACTCTTCAATCTTCACAAAGTCTGCTTACTTTACAGTATTGGATACATAGAACTCACACAATATTCCTCTTTTAAAATTCTTATTATACACAGATTTCTCTCCTCTCCCACATATACTCTCTTAATTTTCATCACCGCTGTCAAGCTTGTCAAGAAAAATGATCAAAACTGAACCAAGAATTCGGGCAGCAGATGCGCTGTAACAATATAGCAAGTTGCACTTTACATATATTTTCCTAGGTATAGTCAAGCCTACTGCTTATCTCATAATGCTAGAGAGACTTTGATCTGCTTAACCACTATGAGGTATGACAATATGTATTGTACTGCACGGTTATGGCAGAGCACTGCTATCTGTCCCTGACATAGTAAGGTAGATCACAGATTACTGTTGAAAAGGTAGGTATGCTATGTACCCTAAAATTCTCATACTCACTCAGACTGCTCATCAGCCGCACTAAAGGATGCACCAGAGATGCTTTTCTTCTACTACTGCAAGAAGGAAAACCTAAAATTCTCTTTCCTATGCTGTTGCTCTCAGCAGAAGAGAAAACAAAAAAGGAGACTGCCCCTTCATGTTCCCACTGCAGCTGCTCCTAGACGGAGAAGACTGCATAAAGCAATGCAGGAGAAAGTAGGTAGGAAAAAAGACAAGAATGCTGTGCTGTGGAAGATTAGGATGACTTCACCTTTGGCTTAAACCTTTAATATCATCTGATTTTCTCTGAACACATTGCAGCTGACTCCATGGGGAGTCCACTCCTGCACTGAATCCCTCCATTGCTCTACTCAGCCTCACTGTGTGTGGCAGGACTAGAATGGGCAGATGTAGAAGACAATCCTTCCAGAATCCAAAATGCATCTATGCTCCAACTTCTGGTAAAGGAAAATATAAGGTATCACAGCCCATGCAACGCAACCATCTCCTGACCCCGTGAGGATGCTAGAACAAGTCAAAATTAGGAACTGTTGGTTTTGCTTGCCTGTTAAGCAGAGCATGGGGAAAGGAGCACAGCAAGTCTATGCTCTCATTCAGTGACAGCACAATTCAGGTGCTGGTCACAAGTCACAGGCTTCTCCTCAGTGTTCCCTGACAATACTCAGGCACTAAGTCTGCTGCACGTAAAGAAAATTATATTTCTAGAAGTTACCTAATCTCTTCTTAGAAAAGTTCATTAAAACCTCATCTTCATTAACATTTTAGTGGACTTTACCTTTCTAATGAACTCCTCTGGACTTCAAATAGAACATGTGTCTTCTTCAGGAACTTATCTCTGACCCAGAACACAGTGGTCAATTAGTAAAATTCCAGTTTCTTTTGCTCTAAAACGTTATGCTCCACTTTACTTTTCTTGCTCTCTTTTTTCTGATGCATGCTGATTTAATTTTTGATGTGTGGTTTTAAAGAACAGAAATAACAGCTGTATAATTCAGACTACAGCTATAATTTCAAACTACATAACTACACTGGTTTATTTGTCTTTAGGGGTCCCCTTATAGTTTTAGTAAGTTTGGCGGTAAAAACTGTACTCCTCAAATTTCATTAGAAGTATTATATTGCAGCAGCCTCATCTCTGTAAAATGACTTAATTCAAGTAATTTTTCAAGTTAGTTTTCAGTTCACAGTGTTTTACAGAGCTGTGTTTGGAGGGCACAATTAAATAAATACATTTCTGTTGCTGTGCTACAAAACCTTGAGATTATTCAATTTTTGCTAAACTGAAATGCAAAACCCTTTTCAGTGACTACTCAGGAATTAGATGGCACTTTCTTCTTACCCTCGCTGCATCTGCCATTCCTTTCTTTAGATAATTGATAGAATGAATGGGGTAAAAGCAGCTGCTCTTCAGGAACACTATTTTTTCCTTCTTAGAAGCATAGAATATGGATAGCTTGTAATTATTCTTATTTTTTTCTCAGTAATAATGGGGCCATTTATTTAAACCAAATGCATACTCATTATAACAGCAGCCCATTTGCAGATACTAAACAGGCAGCATAATAAATTATGCAGGGATAATTGTGTTTAACCAATATTAATAGATAAAGAATAATTAATATGACGATCGATATAGCATGTGTAAGTTTTTATCAATGCCACCCTTTAGCCTGTCAAGAAAAGCCCCCAAAACCCAAAGTAAAAAACCTTACAGTGCTGCTCAGAAGAAGCCATAAAAAAAAATTACTCCAGGAGGGAAAACAAGGAGACTGAGCCTTAGAATTGCTCATGGAAAGAAACCAAACCACTTCACTCAGATGTGGAAGCATCATGGTCTGCAGTATAGTTCTTCTGTGGAGACAGAGATGACAGAACTCTGTTGTAAATGATCCCTGGTCAAGTGTCCAAGTGTGCTGGGGAGACTTTCTGTTTATCCATGGACATCAGTCTGTCTTAAGCTGACAGGTTTATTAGCCTCATAACTAGAGAAAATAAAAAAGTGCTCATGTAAAAAGATGGTGAATATTTCTGCTTAAGATTTATGACCTTTTTCATGAAAAGGAGAACAAATACTGTACTCTCATCTGAAAAGTCACTTGTCAGTGCTCAGAAGTATAATAGGCTTGTTCACATATTGTGATACTGCAGATCATTTAACTGCTGGTTTGTTCTACATGTGAATATATATATTTTATACAAATATACATATAAATATATGTATGTGTGTTATTTATATGGGGAGCACTCCAGTTGCAGTTAATGACGTTTTCTACAGAGCAAATGAGGGAACAAAGATCCATTTAACACACTCTGAGATTTCCTTGAAATGAAAGAGGGAAGGAGATGCTGACATTGAATATTCTAAATAGTCAGGTTAAAGGGTTTATTTATGAAGCAACTTTCCATACATCTTATTAACGACATGTGCTAAGAGTCATTAATACCATGACTAAAATTTTCACTGCAAAAAAAAATTACCGCAACTGTGATGTGACTTACTAGTAACAACTGTTATTATTGCAATGTGATGGCTTTTCCAAGCAAAGTTTGTGATGCCATGGTTGCATTTGTGACATTGTAGCTCCTAAACTTTTTGTAATATTAATTACATTTCTATACTCTCAAATTACACTTACATACTTTAATTAAGCTTACATACTTTCAGTGATTATCTATGTACTGATTACCCAACCGTATCCTAAATCTCCAGTGGTTTGGTGGATAAACACGACCACCATATGCTCAAGAAGTGATTGATATGATTTGACTGTGATTTGTGAACTTATGCTTCAACGTGTCCTGCTTGGTTCAGCAATTACTGATACAGGCCAAGATCAAATTTAATCTAGTCTTTGTAAGAAAATTCACTTGCAGTCTAGGGATACAAAGGATTATATTAAATAGAGCTTAGAAAAATAAATAGGAGACAAAGAAAACCTGCGACTGTTAACCTCCACAAAAGCAAACTATGAAATATAAGTTTTAACAGCAATATTCCGTGGTACACTCACATTAAAAAAAAAAAAAAAAAAAAAAAAAAGAGGCAGAGATTGTTTATTTGAT
>JANHGB010039616.1:0-26664 GCA_026283785.1 Coracopsis vasa
ATGGGAAAAATGATACTATAGCAACAACGGAAATAGTCCATAACAGCCACTGCGCCAGTCCCACCGGGCCTCCCGTTATTCCTAGCTGCCGTTTTTGTCCCTCTTTCGGTTTTCTCCGCCGCGAACGCTGTGGTGAGGGAGGGTTGGCATCCCCGCAGTGCCGGTTCGTGGGGTGAGGCTTCGCCGGTACCCGCTGAACCGGGGTCGTTGTGTGGATGACGCAGTTCTCTGTCAGCTGCCGGTGATGGAGCGTTGGCTTTGCGATGGAAGTGTAACTGTAGTGCGTTAAGATCAAAGCAAACAAAGGGCAAATGTTGTGCTGCAGATCCAGCGTTTGCTGGCTTTGCTCGGTGATGTCAGAGCCAACACCATTTTCCCCACTGTTTGTAATCTAGGGCTTATTTCCTTAAACTTTTACTGTATGAAGTTCTTTAGGCCTGAGGGAGCCTATCATTGACACTGCCCCTTTAGCTTGCCAGCAACTGAATTAGGGCGTTCTTTTTGTGAACAGCTCTTTTTAAGAAGTAATTTGTTCTGTCACCTAGTAGCTGTTATGAGGTTTATTTTTGTCTCTTGTTGGCTTGTCATTAGCCTGGTGCTTGCTGCCTGGTGTTTCCTACTGTATTAAAACCTGTACCTCTTATCTCAGTTGGTGAGGTGCATTTATCCTGTTTTGGAGATGGTAAACTAAGACAATAAAGGTCAAATCTATTCAGACGTGTGACTGTGTTGATTACCTGCATGACCTGTGTGTACCTGGTATTACAGATACTTTTACATTTCACCTTAGTCACCCATCTATATCATTACGTGTTTCAATCCATTTAGAAACCTTTCCATGTTCCAGTTCACTTACAGCCCTAGGGGCACATTATTTTTTTGTTAAAATCCAGACTAAAAACCTGCTGTTATGAGTCCTCTACTAGTGATCAACCCTTCCATTCTTTTATGGCTGTAACTTTCTTGTTTCCCCCCTCAGGAAGCCCTTACCAGCCCGTAATTGAAGCATTAGAAAACTATCCACAGAAGAAGTTCTACAATGTCTCAAAGCTCGGAGGCGCCAAGTATGGTAATGATGCTTTCCGGTTGGTTGTAGTTGGGATGGTACCAGCAGTAAACATGCACCACATACTGCTGTGAAATGGTAGGAGGTGCTACCACCAATATGTGAATTCTTAATGGGTGTATCTGAAAGCTGCTTATTTCTGGTCTTACTGCTTCAGGAAGTTGGTAGGGGGCAATACTTGCAGCCTTTTCTCAGTAAGGGAGAATGTAGAAGTGCTGCTGGAGTTGTCAGCGGTACTCCAGATCAGAATAATTTGTCTTTTGGAAAAAATGAAAAGACAATACTTAAAAAATAAGTACAGTTTTTTGCCATCATTTTATACTGCTTCTTGGTTTCACCTCACCAGCAATTTAAGATAATGGGTAACTGTGTGTTTACTTGAACTTAGCTTTTACTGCAGTTGCCGCAGAAAAGATGAGGTTTTGTGGTGTTTATACAGTTGCTTCATCTCAGCATGTCATTAATACGTAACAACATGGAGTGGTACGTGCCAAAAAGACTTTGGGTCTGTGTGTCTGGGTCAGTATTGAAAAATACAGAGTGTTCTTGTGTAACAGGCATGGCTGTAGATTGAGACAGCTACAGATCAGTGTCAGCTGGAACAGCCTTACTCCTGCAGATAATCGGAACATACTTTCATTATTCTGTCCCTTTGCCTTCATGTTAAACTTCTGAAATATTTACTGAGGTCCATATTAAAGCTATTTGGGACTTTTTGTTTTTCAGCTTTGTACGGTCTGAGTTACTCTCCTGTGTTCACAGAATTTGTGATACATTTCTTAATTAAAATATTACACTTGAAACTCGTATTTGGCAGCAGTAAGTGCTTCTCTGTTGTTTGAAGGGAAGAGAGAGGAGAACTTGTGCTAGAACTTCTGTGTGACAGCCATGTGCTCTTGCATAGTTCTGCTACTTGCAAAACCAAAGTTAATCTTTCCAATAATCATGGAAGTGGCTTTGCCCAGGAAGAAGCAGTAGTGTGGTGGTAACAGAACCAGTCTGTTCTACAGCAGCTTTTTGAACAGCCTTGTGGCAGGAGTGGAAATGTATAGAGAAGATGGAACTTTGTGCGAAGGCATGCCATGAAGCTTGGAGCAGCAGCAGATATTCCTGAAGAAGTTTGGAGAAGGAGCTTAAGGAATTTAAATAGAATAGGCTGAGAGTGTCTTTGCCTTCCAATAGAAACTTATGTGCAGAAGCTGGAAGCCTCATATTAAGTACTATTAGCAAGATGTTAAATAAAACATAGATACTGTATGGGACAGCACTGATGGCAAATCCAGCATCTGGAATTGCTAATTGCATTTGTTGCTGGAATAATAATTTGGGGTTTTACCTCTTTGCCCTTTGCCTTGAGGCTTCTGACTATAATCTGACAATAAGAGCCTGTTTAATCAGATTCGGAATGTAAAAGGTAATTGATTTACTTGCCTGTTTACTAGGGAGCATCTGATTTTCTAATGTTGAAAATAGTATTCAGCTATGGGGAAAATGGTAGTTAGAACAAACTCAGAATGATTTAGGGCAGAGGGAGCATCTGTGGAGCTAGTCCAGCTGCTTGCTGGGACTGGCGTGAGCTGGAAGAGCCTTTCTCAACTGAGCTCTGCAAATCTGCATGGATGGAAATTCAACTCCTGTTCCTGATCCTGTGCTTAACCACCCTCTCTGTGAACTTCTTTTTGCTTGTGTCCAGTCACAATGTCCCTGCACCTTCTGATTTTAATTTTGTCCTTTCACTTTGTACTTCTGAGACACCAGGTCAGGCTTCCCCTTCTCTGCAGTTCCTGTTGGGTTGTGGGTGACTACAGTTAGTGCACTACAGCTTTCTCTTTGGGTGAGCAAACCCAGGTCTCCCAGCTGCTCCTGTGTCAGGTACTGCAGTCCCAGAAGACCCTTCAATGGATGTGATCTGATTACTTGAGATCTGCATCCAGAAAGGCCCAAAACTAGGCACAACATTGCAGGTGTGAGCTTGCTAGTGCCTAATGGAGAGAGGTAGTTGCTTCTCCATAGCTTCTGGCTGCTAAGCAGCCCTTTGGACACTTAGGTTTATCACTCTAAGGATGCACTGCCTATTATTTATAATCCAAGAAAAGGCAGAATAATTTTCTCCTGGTAACTTGGTTTTTAAATCAAGTGAGTGGTGGCATTAGAGCTGATTAGACATGGTTTTGATAACATTCTTACATTGTTTTGAGTGATTTGTCTAATGAGACAACAATAGGTAATATCTGAGAAAGAGACCCAAAGAGTCTCTTTCTCAGATATAGGTCAGTAAATCCTGTATGAACAGTTTGTGGTCAAACCTATGGGTTAGGTTGAGACCACCAAATCTTAACTTTCTTACTAAAGCCTGAACTGAATTGTTTCACCCTCTTACAACTAGTTCTTAATATTTCTCACTATTTGTCTGCTTGCATGGTGCTGTGGAAAATAATAGGATTTGGGGAGAAATTACTATTGATTTTCTTTTTTATTGTTGTTTGCAGTGAGTAGTAATGTAGATGCTTTTTTTCTCCTCCCACTTCTTTGATTCTTGTTTGCAGTTCCCTAACATTTTTTGTGCAGAAAGCTGTTTCTAGTCAATACCCTAATCCAGATCAGTAACAAAATGAAGTTATATTTGGTTAAATGTCATTCTTTATATTTTAAGAAATGGGTTTAATTTTAGGGCATGTGGCAGAATAGTTTCTGGTCTTAATATTAGTGTTTATTTAAAAACATAATCTGTCATTGGATGCTTTTGGCTTTATCTTAAGCAACAAAAAGGTGAAATACAGAATTGAAAAAATATTTGTTAATAATCTAACTGTTGTTGCTTTCCCTCCCCCTCTGATCAGTAATCCCAGCTCTAGATTCCTTTCATCCCTCTCCTGCCAGCATAGCATACCTTCTTAAATGTCACTGCCTTAACACAGTGTGGTCAAGCCATTGGTATCTTCCATTCCAATCCCATATGATAACTCAGTGTCTACAATGTATGTTCCATATTGTGCAATGAAGATCAAACCCCAAGGCAACTGGAAGAGCAGGCTCCTGGAGCTCTCATCTTTCCAGTCCCTAGCAAACTGGAATCCTTTAGAGCATTGGGTTTGTAATTTTTAAAGAACTCCTGAAGCTGAAGGTATTGCAGTAACTGAGCTCCTTTGCTTTGCCCTAGATACTCTGCCTTATTCCATACGAGTGCTGTTTGAATCCAGTGTCCGTAACTGTGATGGCTTCTTAGTGAAAGAAACAGATGCTATGAACATCTTGGACTGGAAGACAAAACAGAATAATGTTGAAGTGCCCTTCTGCCCCGCCAGAGTTGTTCTTCAAGACTTTACGTAAGTGTGTGCGTGCTGGAACCACTGACACAATCCCTGCAGCCTCACTGGGTTGTACATACAATTCCTTGGCTTGAAAATAAATAGCACCGAAGCATCAGTAGAAACCTGTGCACTGCTTCTGTTACCCAGCAGGCTTCTCATGCTAATGCCATGTGATGTAAGTGTAGGAGTTCCACAGGGTATCCTAGTTTCAGTGCAGGTTGGCAAGGCTGAACCTGTTGGCCTGCAAGGAGCACTGTATAGGAGAAGAGCCAAAACACAAATCGAAGTGGTGACATTTTGGCTGCAGCCAGATGGCTGACAGTTCTCTGAGATAAATGAGATAACTGCAGATTAAATATTTCTTACTCCACAAGTATGTGTAATCCAATTGAATCCATGAATAATACATAGATTTAAAAAGAAGTCTCTTGGGATATTAAGTTTCTAGGTGATCTGGGTATGGCATAGCTGAAAGGGCAGTTCTTCAGCAATTTGTAAATATTGAATTTAAGCTGGATTGCTGACTCCTCATATATTTATCAAGAAGTGAGATAATTAAAAAAGGAACTGTGGTATTACTAAAAATTAGGTGACCTCTGCTTAGCAAGCAAACTCAGGAACATTTATATAGTACTGTGGTATATAAACATTGTCCTCAGTTTTCTACTTCAGGTGCACTTTCTTTGATAGGAGCAAGAGTATTTCTGTCCAGTACTATGAGCTTCATAAATGGCTTTGTAAGGAAGGTGTTAAATATATCACATGCTCATTGTTTGCATAGCAAGGTTCTATTGAAAAGGTAGTAAATATCTAAAAATCAGTTTTGTGTTAAAGTACCATCACACTTCAGAAGCATAGCAAGACAAGAGAGGAGTGTAATCCTCTGAGGTGTTCCTGTACTCTTGTTGGGTATGTTATATTCAAACCTGCTGTTGCTTTTTGTGAACAAGTACCAACTCTTAACTTAAATGTTTCATGTTCCTTAGAATTTAGAGATTAGAATAGTAAGGGTTTATTATTGCAGTAGAACTTGGGTGGATCTAGACTTAAAGTGAAAAAAAGCTGCTGTATTTTAGTGAGTTGATGTACCGTGTTGTTATACTGTTTGGTTTTTCCATCTCTTAAGTGGAATTCCAGCAATGGTGGATTTTGCTGCCATGAGGGAAGCTGTGAGAAATGCTGGAGGAGATCCTGCAAAAGTCAATCCTGCCTGCCCGACTGATCTCACTGTTGACCACTCTCTGCAGATTGATTTCAGCAAATGGTAACGTACCTCGTTTTTTTGGATAAACTATATGTGTTTGTGTGATACTGAAGTACAGAGTCACTGTGGTCTTGGTACTGTCCCGTCAAATCCTTTGTCCTGTGTGGATCCTTGATACTACACCTGATGGTGTCTGAAAGAGGGCTGGATAAAAATGGATGAAATAACACTCCTGAAGGAGCGGAAGGTGAGGACTTGGGGCTGAAGCCGTTTGACATCCCAGATTCTGGGCTAAAATAACTGGTTCTGTCATGGTTTCCAGAAAATATGCCTGAAGAGAATGAGGCAGAGGGAGTTTCTCATTTTGCTTTACCCTGTTTTTAATGTTAAATCCTTCTGCCTTGTGACTGCCTTGTCACAGCTCCAGAGAATGGCTTATAATCCTGTAGGACATGCTGAAAGGCTGTCATTTCAGCCCATAGCTTAGGACTAATTTAACTTTTGTTATGGGCCTGCATTTTACCACAGATTAAAAAAGGCTGCAGATAGTTGCAGAGAGAGAAGTGTAATTGTAGGAGCCTGGAAAAGTATCGGGACTGGAAACATGGTTTTCATTGTTCTGACAGGCAGTAATGTGATGAAAACAGCCTGGGGCTGCCTTTTGCTGGAAGCATGATACTGCAGAAGAGGAAAAACTTGAGTTCTACTCAGTGCTGAAGCAAACACTAAGTAAATAATGCAGCTCACCTCCATAATGTAGCCTTTCAGACTTATGCAGAATTGTATAAATTGCTCAAGCTCTTTGGGAATTCTAAAAGTTAAGTGGGAACAAGCCTGTGGCCAAGTGGACATGGGTGTGCAAGTAGTTTGTGTAGACCTTCCAAACACAGAGGATTTCAGTTTGGTCAGTATTGGAAGAGTGAAGAGCAAGAAGCTGCTGCTTGTTGTTGGATTGCCTACGTGTTGTCTTTGTTGCACACTCTGTCCACCCTTGTGTCTGGAGAGACAGCTGATTCGATTGCAATTAGGCTTGCCTAAAATTCTCAGAAGGACCAAGTGCTGGCAAAAGGTCTCAACATGCTGCTTTGTAATGATAAATCCAGCCTCTGTAGTTTCTGTGTTGGAAGGCATGCAGGATCTTGGCAGCTGCTGGCCTATGATAAGAAACCCTTTGCTACAGGATGGTTTGTGCTGCTTTTATGTGGCTTCCATGTCGTGTTGATTTGGGGAGGCTGGCAGACTAGGCTAGGATTTAGACAAGGCCATGCAATATCCTGCAATTGGATAACCAAGTATCTTTTTCTTGATACTAAAGCGGAAGCTTTAATTCCGAATCCTTGAATTGGTGAATATTGAGAGGTAAAAAGTCATTAATGTTTCACAACAAGCTTTCTTTGCTCTCATGCGAAGACTGAATATTGTACAAAGAGAGGGTAGCACGCTATGTGGACTTGAGTTGTTAAACCCCAACAACTTTCCTATCTTCTGACTTGAACAGTGTACCAAATTTATCTGAGCCTTTGGGAATTTGTATAAAAAGCCTAATTAAATAATGAAGTTCCTTTTCTTTCCTTGAGAAAGCTTTGTTTGCAGTCATTCCTCTGTGAATGTAACAGAGCATGTACAGCACTGTCTTAGAAAGAAACATGTTCAGTAAGTCCACCACTTAGATGAGGCTCTACCTACCTTAAAAGGTTAAAACCCTGCTTGTAAAGATCTCTGATCTGCTGTGAAGGAGTTAATCTGGTGTTAATCTTTCAGACAATCCAGTTCTGTTCACTTACTTATTACCAGACTGTTATTTAACTGAGCTTGTAATTTACTTTGCAACGGGGTTGTTGTAAAATAACAACTTTGTCAGATAATATGTTGTGTTCGGAGGCTTTGCAAAAGACAAAGGAAAAGAAACAAAGAAGGAAAAGGAGGAAAATTCCTGAAGTCTGAACTGTTCTTGTGTTTGCTGTTGCAGTGCAATCCAGAACGCTCCGAACCCTGGAGGTGGCGATGCGCAGAAGACAGTGGCGAAGCTGTCCCCACTGAAGGTGCAGCCTCGGAAGGTGCCCTGCAGAGGTCAGGCCGGCTGCAGGGGGCCCTGTGGCTCTGGGGAGGCCGCTCGCAGCCCAGGACAGTTTTCTGCACAGATCGAGAACACGCCGATCCTGTGTCCTTTCCATCTCCAGCCCGTGCCTGAGTACGAAACCCTTCTTGTAATTATTTGTACCCTTCTGTGGTGGTAACCGCTGCCTGTGACAGTTCAGAGATGGGATTGGCTTCTGAACACCCTCCTGTATTCTCTTCACATGTACCGTAGACAGGTTTCAGTACCTAGAAGCAGGTCTGATGTGGCAGATTTGACGTAGTCTACAATCGTTATCTTTTGTGTTTTGCAAGAAGGGCTTTACTAAACATGGTGCAGATGGCCAGCTCTGTGGCTCATGGCTGTGATTTGTAAATTGAATTTGGAGCCTTCCCTTGTTTCTTTATAGGGACAAGAAAGTATTGGGGCAATCCTCTGGCTCTTACAAAGTAAACATCAATGAATAAGCATTGATTTATTTATAAAAGTCATTTTTAAATTGTTCTATGAGAACTTTTCAAAAGCCTCTGGCTGTTAAAGAAGACCTAAGAGCTAGAACTAGCCTGTGCATCATCCCCCAGCTTTTACAGTCCATCTGCCCTTGAGGTGAAATTCAGTGAGTATCCTGCCTGTATGTAATGCCCCAGGGGAACTTCATCTATCTGCCTTCTTCAGGTTTCCAATATTATTAACAGGTACAATTCCATCTATGACAATTACATGTCATCATCCTCCTCTTTCAGCTGCAGCTCTTTTGTCTGCTGGCCTGCTCAGATCCCTATCTTCCTGCGCTGGGCAGGTGTTGCGCTTAAAAACTGATCAAATCTGTATCCCACAGTGATAGGCTGCTGATTGTCTTGGTGGTTTTATAGATATGCAAATACTCCTGCTCAGTACAGGTGTGGGAATGCAGTATTAGGATCTCTTCAGCAATATTGATGATTCTGGCAGCAGAGCAGCAGTGCTATTAATTAAGCTGCAGTGTGATTGATGACTGTCCCTCAGGGCTTTGCAAAGCAGGATAGCCACTAACCTTCTGTCACTGCAGAGAGGGAAGGGGCATGATATAAAATACACCCCTAGAAAACTGAGGACTTCCTTCCTAGTACAAAGCGAGTGTATTTCCTTCCTTGTCCACTCTCTTCAAGCAGAGGTTATTCCTCTTAAATTGTAGATTGCTCCTTTATAATGAGTATCAGTATTGTAGTAAATAACAGTTACTAAGAAAAGACAGTTCATTTTATGAGACTGTACTGATGAGTACTTGTGAAGAAAAAACTGACGTGGAGGCCAAAAATACATGAATGAAGGATAGTTACAATTGCCCTGATGCTCTGCTCAGTTGCTAAAGGGCCAGTACTGAACACAGAGTGTGTTTTTACATGAACTAGTGACCATCTTGGTTCTTTACTGTATTGAATTTTGAATTTACAACCAGTAAGACCTCTGATCAGGGGAAAAAAAAGAAAAGCTTCTGTGCATTGAAGTGTGTGCTTGGTATAGATCTCTTAAAATGGGTATTTTTGAGATCAGATACTTTAAGCAAACTATACCCAGAGTAAACATGTTCTCAAGGACAGCACAAATGAAATCAGTTATTCTTCACTGTTCAGAGAAAACTTGCTGCAAGGAAGGAATTATCTTTGTTCTAATAAATTAGTTCAAATTGTGCTGCAGGCTTATGTAAGTCTTTCATCAAGCAAGCAAAACCAACACCTTTTTTGTCTGTAATTCGAAATAAATTATGACAGTGATTGTATATTTGATACCTTCCTAGGCCTGAGACAGTACTGAAAAATCAAGAGATGGAATTTGGCAGAAACAGAGAGAGGCTTCAGTTTTTTAAGGTATGTCTGTACCTGTGGGCTTTGAATTGTGTTGTGGTTGTCTGAAGAGCTTGCTTCATTTGTCTACCAGTGTTCATATTTAGATGATAAATGTGGTAATTTGGAAATGTCAGACGCTGAAGTCTGAATTTAGTGACGGGACAGAAGATTGGCTAGTAACACAGCTTGTGACTTTGAATCTAAAAACCATTATGCAGTAGCAGCTCTAAAGCAAGGAGAAATAACCTTTCGTAATTCTACCTTGAAAAAGTTTTGCACTGATTTGGCTCTTGGCAGTGTTAATGAAACAAACAAAGTAGATATTTATGAAGCATTAGTCTTTTTAATGCTTTTTCATGAGCTCTGTGCCTTAGGTCCCATCTGTACTTCTGTTACAAATCTTACTGGGGTTGGGGATGTTGAGCATAGGCCATGTTGAGACATTGCTGCTCTCTGAGGGGGAGCAGTGCCAGTAAACTTGCTTTGGTGCAGATCTTGTATGGTGAATGTCGGCTTCTTTGTTGCTAGCCAGGGCTCTGCAACATGAGCATTTGATCTTCATTCGCTGATTTCACATAGTTTAGGTATCCAGTGAAATGACCTTTTCATATGGGTAGACTGGGAGGTTTCTTTTCCATTATTAAAGAGGGAAACTGCCACACTGAATCATGTTCCAAGTTTCCATGTTAGCTTTTTTAAATCAAGCTGCTGGGTTCAAGACACTTTCCTAGTTTGCATCTTCAGTCTCATCTAGGAATGTAAAACCTAAACTAAATCCTGCAATAAATACAAGTGCTTATGTTCTGTTGAAATACTGGTCTTAGCTGGGCTGGCGATCAGTTGTGTGAACTGGATGTTAAGAGATTTATGCAGCCCAGCTTTTGAAAGGTAAGTATGAATTATTGATTCGGTCTTCAGCAGGAAAAGAATGCTTGCTTTAGGCGATTAAGAGTGTTCCATGTCCCAGGGGATCGTGTACCTCTGTTTGACAAATGAGCAAAAGGCACTTGCATAAATAGCAAGTACTGTGTTCTTGCGTATTAGTCTTGTCTTTCTAGTTATGTTCCAAGAATTGAACAGACCTTTGGAATAATGGAATTCCTTTCCTTCCATTTTTTTTTTTTTTTTTTTTTTTCTCTCTGATTTGGAAAAACTGCAGTGGAGTTCCAAGGTTTTCAAGAATGTTTCCATAATCCCACCTGAGACTGGAATGGCACACCAAGTTAACTTGGAATATTTGTCCAGAGTTGTTTTTGAAGTTAAAGATTTCCTATATCCTGATAGCGTGGTTGGCACAGATTCTCATACAACCATGGTAAATGGCTTGGGTATCTTGGGCTGGGGTAAGTATGCTTAGAGTAACTTGGTAGCCCTTTGAAGTGTCCTAACACATTACTGAGAAAGTTTCTTCGCACTGGATGTCTCTGTCTCAAGCATAACAAACTCTGTCTTGAATTATTGTTCAGAATGCTTTTTGTCTAAAAGTAATCCCAGATAACATTTTTGGCATTAAAAACTGCTCTTTGTCAATTTAAAGAAAAAATAGCCAAAACCCAACTGATAAGTAAGTGTTGTTAGTGCATGCAGTATGAATTCTGTATGAAGGTTTCCCTTGGAAAGATAATTTTAGATATAAAGTATTCTCTGGTTGAGTGTGAAGTCTAACTTCAGCAGTAGTCTTGCTTTGTTTTATTTTTAATGTATAAACATTGACTAGAACTTGTGCATTTCTTACTGTAGCCTGGTTACTGATGGAATGATGCACTTGACTCAGAGAAGCAGCAGTGTTTATTGTCACAAGCCTTTAGGATTAATAGCAAGATGTTTATTAGAGTTTTAGGACCTCAACATATTTAGTGTCAGGCTGCTTTTCATTAGTTAAGTAACCAGTATTCCCCTTCCAGGTGTTGGGGGCATCGAAACAGAAGCAGTGATGCTGGGGATGCCACTTCCTCTCACTTTGCCCGAGGTTGTTGGGTGTGAACTGACAGGCACAGCCAGCCCGCTTGCTACATCCATAGATATTGTTGTGAGCATTACAAAGGTAAGAGTTTGATGCCTTTTCAAACAAAGCCAAGCTTGTTGCCAGTTCTGCCAGTGCTGTCTGAGAACTGAATTAAATGCTGGGGATATTTTTTAGTATATCTTTAATTATGGCAGTGCAGACAGATTCAAATAATCTCCAACCATTTTTATTTACTAGTCCTCCATAGTAGTGTGTTTAGGGGTTGGGTTTTTTTTCCCCCTCTGTAGCGGTTTATTTACAGGCCCTCTTTCACTAAAAGAATATATTAAGAAAAAAGTATGTGTGCAGGGTAGGGGCAGGGAAGAGAAGCACTGTTTTCCCTTTTTCTCCTGCTGACAGCATGTGGGCTTCTTCCCTAGCTTAAAAACTTTCCCTGGATACACTTTTTGTTCCAAAATACTCCTACAAGACACAAGTCCTGTCTGTAACTGTGAGCTGGTACAGCTCCAGAACCTGTTTTGTGAAGATGGGGTTTTGCCAGCCTGGTGCAGGCTGCTGCTGTCGTGGTAGGTGAAGAGCATCAAAGCACTGAAAAGCTGTGAATGCTTTGAAAACTCCATTCTCCTTGCTGGCATGATGCCTGAGGAAGAGTGTATCTGCTCTCAACTAGGAAGTCTGCAGAACTTGTTTGCAGATGGAGGTATGGTGTAGATGTTTAGAACCTGGTATGTTAATGGGGCTTGGGTTTTGTTGCAGATGCGGGCCTTAAAGTTCACCATTTAGTTTTAAATGTTCATGGCTAGCTAGTTGCAAATTGTTGCAATGAACATTGCTTGCACTGTAGCTCTTCCTGTAACAAATACCGTTGTGTCCTCTCTTAAACAGCATCTTAAGCAAGCTGATGTTGCTGGAAAGTTTGTGGAGTTTTTTGGGAGTGGAGTTTCCCAGCTCTCTGTAGCAGACCGAACCACAATAGCAAATATGTGTCCCGAATATGGTGCTATTCTGAGCTTTTTCCCTGTTGATAATGTGACACTGAAGCACTTAAAGCATGCAGGTAAGGTGACCTTAAAGCAGTGATTCATTGTCTCCGTGTTTCAGCTACGTGGCAATGCATTTTTTTGCTTGAAACGTCATAGTTCCTAAACAGGGATTTTCTGCAGAGTTCTGACGTGAATTTAGTGTCTAAAAACGTGCTGTAGAGTAACAGGCTGTGTCATGGGATATACTTGGCTTTACTCTTACCCAGTAGAATCTCAGGCGTCCGAGTAATACCTACCACAAATCGTGTGCCATACAGATTTACTGCTGGCTAGTTCTGTGGCACACTTAGCTGACAGCGTTTGAGTCCAAGTTATGTACCTGGTTTATCAGTGCAGATGTTTTCTAATGTGCTTTATTTTGTCTGTGTATCCCATGTATTGAAATGGGGCTGTAGTTTTTGTATGTACAGCACTGGCCTGAGCACAGCCAGCTGCATTTGAGGTTTGTGGCTGGTTCATTTGTCTAATACCCAATTTACTAACACCATGGCATTTTTCAACATCCAGAGTCTTTGTTCTGAAAAGCAGATATAAGCCTTTAAAAGAAAAGGAAATTCTAATTACAATATATGCTATATAAAGGAAGAAAATTCTCATTTATGTTTTGGAAAGTGTATAGAATATGTGTTCTCACTATGAAATGAATCCCTTAACCACCTGAGAGTCCCTACAAAATCACAATCTATAATGGTTATGACAGCTAAGTGGAAAAAACCTCAATCACAACATATTGCCAATTTTTTCCACGTTCTTTTTCTTTCTCTCTTTCAAGAGCATTATTTCACTGACCTGTCAAGCTAAACTGGAAGGGTGTTAATTTATTACCAAACTACTGCAAAGGGAGAAAGCTGCAGGGTAACAGATGTCAAAAAGAACTTGTTCACATTAGTGAGCTTTTCTGAAACTGAAATCTCTCACTTGGAAATAGGAATTACACATTTTTAATTGCACAGCAAACACGTTTTGTCTGCTCAGGGCAGCACAAATGCATCCTTTTCTAAGGTTAGCCACTAATACTGCCTGTTGCTAACTAAGCACATGATCTGTGTTCAACAGGTAAATCTTAATGGAGAAAAGCTTAATGAACATCAGGGACAAATCTGTGAATTTAGAGCTACAGCTGCTGGAGTTGGAGCAGCATGTTTTGGTCCCTGATATAAGAAGGAAAGTTGAGCTAATTGTGCAGAATTCTTGACTAGCTCCTGGGGTTGCTGGTGGGTGTGGAATTGGTGTCCTTGGAAAATGGTACTTGGTGTGATTATGCTTAAAGTCCGAATTTCTGAGAATTGGTTGCTTGGTTTATTTATGTTTTATAATGTGACTTTTCTCATGTTTGAAATAACCTTCTCAAGGTTTTGACAAGGCCAAGCTTGAGGTCATGGAAGCGTATCTTAAAGCTGTGAAGTTATTTAGGAGCGATGAGAGTTCTTCCAGAGAACCTGAGTATTCCCAGGTATGCTTGAAATGACTTGGTTTTGTATGTGGTTCTCATAATAAGTAGGTACTGCTGCCTTAGCAAATTTGTCTGCTCCTGTAGTTTTTATTGCTTTAATAAAAGCTGCATTTATAATAGTCACAATTTTGAGAAGCAAAGTATGTTGCAGGATATAGAGCTGGTGGGAGAAAGAAGGGAAGCACAATACAGTTCATGGCAACTAACAGGTTCAGAATTCCTGTCACTGCTGAGTGATGAGGTAACTTACAGATGGTAGAAAAGTTAGGGGTAGTGTTAAAACAGTTTGGGTAAGTAGGGTAGCCCTTTGCAGTGGGTGGGCTTGAAAAGGGAAGCCCAGAGTTTTCATGTCTCAGAACACTCAAATTTAAAGTAAAAGAGGCCCTAGATGACTCTCATTCACTGTGCTGTTGGGCTGGAATTGATGTATGTTTTCTTTTTGTTTCTTGTATTTTTTAGGTGGTGCAAATAAGTTTAAGTTCTATAATTCCATATGTCAGTGGCCCCAAGAGGTCCCAAGATAGAGTGGCTGTTAATAACATGAAAAGTGACTTCCAAGCCTGCTTAAATGAAAAGGTTTGTACAACTGATGTATTCTTCAAAAGGTACTACCTATGACCTACATGAATGAAATTTATTACTTACTTCTTGCATACCAGCTGAGCTGTCCTGTTGAGTAGATAAACAGGTTATCCAATAATATTCTTTAGCTTCACAAGTGTCCTGAGGATAGTAGCTGGTAAATCATAGGTGTTTGTCAGGAACATGAACTTAGAAAAATCCTTTATTTCACTATTTAGATTGCTAAGGAGGATAAACCTTTAAGTGATAAATCAAATCATAGAATGGTTTGGTTTGGAAAGGACCTTAAGATCATCCAGTTCCAACCCCTCTGCCGTGAGGTTAATAGCAAAATTGGCATAAGCTCGGGAAACATTTACTCATTTCTAGAGTTTTTTAAATGGCTTTACTTTACTTTTATTCCAAAACAATTACCGTAAGAAAAGAGAAGTCATCATAGCTTAAAGGTGATGCCTAAACACTGCCACGATCTGTAGCTAATTGGTGTTCTGGGTTCTTAACTTAGCAAATGATTTTTCCTCTCAACTTGACTTCCCCGAGGAAATATATTTACTCTGAAGGTGGTATTTTTGGTTAGGGATATGTATATGTAGCTGAGGATGCAACTAATGCAGGAAAGCCTCTTCATTTTTAGTGTTTATCATGAACTTGAAGACTGGCAGCAGTATTAGAAGCATACACTGTTAGACACTGTAGAAATACTTTCTGTTGGTTTGAGCACTTCTGGCTTGTATGGAGATGTATAACACAGGATGATCAGTTGTGCTAGGGAAAGAAATGGTAACGGATCACAAATCACAGTGTGGTTGAGATGGAAGGGGGCCTTTGGAGCATGACTGTATGCTGAAGAGCTGAGGGTATGCAATGTTATTGACCTAGTCTACTTTTAGTTATCATCCTCTTCCAACAAAAATCTTAGATATTTCTCTAATTCAGAAACAAGTGTTGTGTAGTAGACATGTACTCATCAGGGATTGTTCTTTCCTGATTAGCAAGGAATGTGTGGGGTCAGCCATGCTTTGACTGGCATTTGTTTGCAATTGTTGCGAAGTTAAAGCAGTTATGAATTAAGAAGGATAAGACCACTGTCTGGATGGAGAGACGCATGAACTGAGGGTGGCTTTTAAAATCTCTTCAGGTGGTTCTTAGTGGGACAGCTGAGTGTTATCTTAAAGTGAGGGTTCACTTGATCTTACTGTAATATCATACTTCCTGTGCTGTAGTAACTGCTAATGTATGTGTTTTTTCATCTAGTCTGGTGTTAAAGGCTTTCAGATTGCAGTTGAGAAACAGAATGACATTGTACCTGTTCAGTATGAAGGAAATGAATACAAGCTATCTCATGGCTGCATTGTCATTGCTGCAGTAATCAGCTGCACAAACAATTGTAATCCATCTGTCATGCTTGCTGCAGGTACGTTTGATTCGTGACTGCCTGGACCCTAATGGTGCCTCTCTGATTATACAGCCTTTACCTTCAGTTGTACAGATTCTGTATAATGACTTGACCTAAAGGTTTGACACTAAACTTTTAGCTTCAAGCTTGTTATATATTGTGGAGGTTATGTTATGAAAGTTACTTTTCAATAATAAAATCTCAGAATTTGTGACATAAACCAGTGTTAATAATAGTAATGATAAAATATTTATGTTGGGTAGTATTTCAGCAGGTCACCAGTGTCAGGGCTGTCTTCAGATGGATGCATAATTGATGCAGGAGTTGCTGAGCAGTTGATCTGTGCTGTAGTCTGTAGTATTCTGAGGCCCTCTGGGCCAAGGCAAGCTTCCCTTTGAGGCTGTGTGGTCTGTATCAGAAGAATAATAAATGGATTTAACACTGCCAACTAGAACATGGGAAAGAGATGTTTTTCTTACAGAAAAGAAAATGGGCATTGACGTTATAGAAATGGGAACAAAAACCTACATCATTGTTATGATGAGCATTGACATTATAGGAATGGAAACAAAAACCTAAATCATTGTTATGAGTTAAACTTTATTCAGGCAAGTAGTTGCTTGAATAATAAACTGAAGGTTTACTAATCCTCTGGGGGTGTATGCTTAATTTAAGGTAGCATCATAAAGATGTTCTTTTAAGGGATACACTAATATAAGCTGCTTTTTTTCTGTAGGACTTCTGGCCAAAAAAGCTGTTGAAGCTGGCCTAGTGGTTAAGCCCTACATAAGAACAAGTTTATCACCAGGCAGTGGAATGGTTACACATTACCTCAGTTCAAGTGGAGTATTGCCATACCTCAGTAAGCTTGGGTAAGTTGTGACTCCTACTTCATTTGTCACTTCAGGACAATAGCACACACGGGGCTTATACAAGCTGATAAATATCATGGTTATTCATTTGGGTGGCTAATTCTGAACTTACTAGATAGTCATTTTAACTACTTGAAGGCTTAAAAGTTGTATTTTATTCCCACCTTCCAATTGACTGTGTAGGTCTCTACCTCCTCTGAGCTCTGTTTTTTCAGTAGTGATCGACTTAATTGCAGTTGTCTTACAGGAGAGGATGCACTTGTTGATGTATGTTAAAAGTGGAACCTGGATGTAAATTTATTGGGACAATCTGTATTAATCTTTTCTTAACACTGCTGCTGTTGTGGGTTGCTTGGCCTGGTTTTGGTTGCTTTGTAGCAGTAACTAGAGTATGTGCATAATTCTGTAACGGTGCCTGGCTGTGTTCTGTGAGGACTGTTTCTGCCTTTGCTTTGCTATTACTTATGGAACAACATCTTGAGATGTTTTATTTTACTTGATTGCAAAAATGTTGCCTTGTACTTTCGTGCTTGCATCAGTGAGATGTGGTGTCTGCTGCTCACATCCTAAAAGGTCTTAATTGTCAGAGAAAAAAGTCCTCTTAATGATGGCTAATGAAAGAAAAGCTCCTTTGCTAACAAACTGCTTGTAATCATTTAATGTGTTACTTGATTGTTCTTTTCCAATGTAGGTTTGAGGTTGTCGGTTATGGGTGTTCAACATGTGTTGGAAACACTGCCCCCTTACCAGAAGCCATCAGGAATGCAATCAAACAGGTAAACCTCTAAGGCTTGATGAGTACAGAAATGCAGTTCTCACTGAGTGAAAAATATACTTTATTGTTGATTTGGACTTTGCATGACATTTTAGCACATCTGCATGTCAGAGACCGTGGTAATTCATTGCTATGTAAAATAAATGTAATAGTATTTGTAGCATACAGATGTAAATTACAAGATAAGTGCATAGGATTAATCTTATGGAGGAAGCAATATGTAGATTTTGGTTTGTAAATGGGTTTTAAAGATGTATGTGCGTGAGTGATTTTAACCAGCAGTGTCTAAACAGCTGCAGCATCCTTCTGCTGTGAAGAAGGAAAAAAGAATACAAGAAATAAAAGGCAGGGGAGGAGTTCAGTGAAGTGACTGGAGAACACATCCGAGCGTCAAGAGTGAAAAGGAAGGGAAGGAGGAAGGATAGTGGGAGAGCAAAATGCCTTTCAATTGAAGTGTTAGAATAAATAGTTGAGGTGGAATGGTAAAAGCACATCTGTCAACAAAAAATAACATAAGCTGTTGAAGTACTGCAAAGTCCTATAGAAAAACAACCATGGTTCTGCCTTTCAGGGGGATATAATTGCCTGCGGAGTGTTGTCTGGAACAAAGAACTTTGAAGGGCGTCTTTGTGACTGTGTTCGTGCCAACTACCTTGCTTCTCCACCGCTAGTAGTTGCTTATGCTATTGCAGGCACAGTCAGAATAGACTTTGAAACTGAGCCTTTGGGTAAGTATTTCCTTACATCTTCTATTTCTGCATCTAATGCATGTGTAGAAGAGGTGTCTGCATCTAATGCATATGCAGAAGAGGTTCCTTCACATGCATTTCGGCATGAAGAGAAGGCACAGTCGTGTTTAGTGTTGCTCGTAGCTAAAGCAAAGCACCCACTTAACTGATGAAATTCTTCACATATCTGGTAACATCTCTGAATACCTGAATATAGACATGTTTGTATTCTAATAGCAATATGAAGTCTAATATTCTACACAATTACTGTTCTGTTAAATCTTCCGTAGGCACTGGCTTCAATGGCGAAAACATTTACTTACGAGATATTTGGCCCACTCGAAAAGAACTTCACGCTGTGGAGGAGGAGTGTGTGATATCAGCCATGTTTAAAGAGTTGAAAGAGAAAATGGAGGCAAGAATGGTCTTTTGCTCTACATAACTTTGATTGTATTTCATGTAGCTTTGTAATATATTCCAGCTGAATCAGATTGGTTTGTCAGTTTTTTCACTTACTGTAAAGGAGGACTTAACTGAGATGGGTACTTGTATTAAATACTGATTCTTAAGTAATATCCACTGAGGTTAACTTGCATTATTGGATAGAAATTAAAAAGAAACCCACCAGCAAGTCTTTGGTTTCAGAATGTAAAAATTAAAAACCAGTTTCTCTGCTCTTTTTGGTTACTTTTTTGTAGAAAGGAAACAAACGATGGAACCTGCTGGAAGCACCTGAGTCAACTCTATTTCCCTGGGATTTAAAATCTACTTACATCAGATGTCCTTCCTTTTTTGATAAACTTGTAAGTACATTGGATCTATCCACCAGATGATGTGCATTACACTTAAGGATCAGCATAGTTATTCCAGTAAAGCTTCACTGTTAGAGTGACTAATTTGGTTATTGTTAAAATTTCTCAGTCTTTAAATACTGCTTGGATCTCTGGAACAAGTGAAGCCTGTACATCAATGCCTTCACATATTGCAGATATGGCTTATGCATATAGAGATCTTGCAAGAAAAATGTTTCTTACATTTTTATTGTTGTCTGTCTGTCCTTTCCCTCCCTGCCTGGCCCCTTCCTTTTCAGGCCAAAGAACCAGTTTCACCACAGCCGGTTGAAAATGCCCATGTCTTGCTCTATCTGGGAGATTCGGTAACTACAGATCACATATCCCCTGCTGGAAGCATTGCAAGGAGTAGTGCTGCTGCAAAGTATCTGACCAACAAAGGGTAAGGACTTCTCATATTAACAGCTCTAATTATATCAGAGCACTGCTTCCCATGCCAAATAATTGATCAGCACTGTTAGCTGACTGCATAAAGTGGAGATTATACATGGATAAGCAAAATAGTAACTGTTGCTGGTGTCTGTAAGTTTTAAAGAGTGAAGCCAGGTTTTCTGAATGAATGTGGCTGGTGCTGTAACTCACCTCTGCATCAGTGAGCATCCTGCAGCAGAAATTCCACAGAAATTCCCAAAGACACAGAACACAACACAGTGCTGAGCTGCTGCTCAATGGTTTGGAAATTAGATTGTTGCATTATATTGCAAAGGTTTGTAATTATTGCAGTATCAGTGAAGCATGACAAAATAATAGCCTGTGGTCTGGACTCCTCTGTAACTACTGCATTCAGTCTGAATGAGTAGTATTATGAGAAACATAGGAAGACTTTAATGGGCCTGCAATCCCAGGATGGTCATTTGATTTGGGAGTAAAGCTCTCATTTTGGTACAATGCTTGTTAATAAATATGCCGGTAGAGTTAAGAGAATTAGTGAACAGGCTTGTTTCTTAGAAGAGTCTCCCCATAATTCTCATGTAGTTTGTACCATCTTGCTTGTAGCACTCCATAAAAGAAGTCATACATTAATATAAAATTGCCGTTTTCTTCATGAGTAATGTAGCAATGGTTTACACATTTGGTTTATGATTTATTATAATTGCATTTGTTGGACAAATAGTTCTTTATATCTTGCACTGAAAACTTGGAGATGCTGCAATAATTATTATAGAAATCACAATATCATTGTAAACCAGATCACCTTCAGTTGAATCCCTTTTAAATGTTCTTATTATTCTAGACTCACACCCCGTGAATTCAACTCTTACGGAGCTCGAAGAGGTAATGATGCTGTGATGACAAGAGGTACCTTTGCAAATATTAAGCTTCTGAATAAGTTCATAGGAAAGCCAGCTCCCAAAACAGTTCACTTCCCATCAGGACAAACGGTAAAGATGTGTTTGTTTACAGAGTGACTCTGAATGTGTGCAGCAGGTTTACAGCTCACTCACACTGTTTCACTTGCTTACTCCACAGCTAGATGTGTTTGAAGCAGCAGAGCTCTACCAGAAAGAAGGCATCCCTGTAATTATTCTAGCAGGAAAGAAGTATGGACTGGGTAGCTCAAGAGACTGGGCGGCAAAAGGGCCTTTTTTACTGGTACTGCTGGTTTGTTTGGCTTTGGGGAGTGTCTTTGTGTTACCTGGAAATACCTAAAACCACATTGTTTAGTTTTGGGCATAAATGTGTTCAGGAACTGTCCTCAATCTTGAAAATAAGATCATTTTGTTTCTAAGACTTCTCAGTAATGTCTTTGCTGGAGCCCTCATAGAAGAGAATCACTAAATCTGAATTTCCTAATTAACTTCCTGTCTTAGACTCCAGACTTAGAGATAAATTACTTCTTTATCCAGTGTTGACCTGTCTTTGGTCTCTGTGGGGTACTACGTATCCAGCTATTGGAGGCTGATTTCCACTAGTACTCAGAATATTCATATAGGATAATGGAAGCAACTGTATCTTGCCTGGGACCCCCCCCACCAGCTAACCACAGGATGGTCACTGTCTGTTGTAGAACTCCATCTCATGCTCTGTGGGCCTGCTCTGATTCATTTGCTTTCATGTAGCTGTACAGCTGAAAAGTGTTACCAACTTACTTATGTACAGGACTCCTACAAATCACTGCTTTACTGCTCAGTTTGAATTGCAAGATGTTGGACATAATGTGTATTTGATGCTTACTTCTGCATTTTGCTGACTACTATATTGAAATACAAAATCACTTGGTTTTTTTGCAGGGTGTTAAAGCTGTCTTGGCTGAAAGCTATGAGAAGGTTCATAAAAGCCAGTTGATTGGGATTGGCATAGCTCCACTTCAGTTTCTTCCTGGGGAAAATCCAAGTACTTTGGGTCTCAGTGGCAGAGAGCAATTTTCTATATTGTTCCCTCCAGAGCTGTCGCCTGGCATGACTTTGGAGATTAAGGTATCTTTGCAGTATTTCTTTTATTTCTCTTTTGAATGTACTGACAATTGAAAGCACAGAAAGAAGTTAATCCTGATGATGGAAAGTAGGATAAAAACCCAAAACTTAATTCTCTTTGTAAGCAAGCTTATAGTAGTTTGCTGTGGTTATTGACATTTCCCAAAGTATTGCAATGTGAAATGATTGATTGTTCTTTGGGGCCTTGTTTACCAAACCCTGTTAAGGTAGGATTGAGTCATGTGTCTCATTCGTGCCTTTTTCAAGACATGGGTGTGACTATTTGGGAGAGGCTTCAGCTTTCCATTCTGTGTAAGAAGACCTGTAGTAACACATACTGTGCCCACAGTAACATGCTTTGTACCATCTTAGGGAAATGGCTTTCTCTTTGTCAACAGCAGGTATGTAGCATGCTCCCAGCTGGATCTACACTATGGAGTAAAATGGGCCTTCATTCTATTCCCAGCAGTGTCTCGGCTCTGCAGTGGCAGATAGGCGGGGTGAATTTGCTTGTGTTCATCAAAATATGGGGCTAGAATGTGAACTGAGAAATGAGCCAAAGGAAGAGAAAGCAAAACTCTTAATTGGTCTCTCTTTTTTTGCTTTTCTTTTGAAGACAAGCACTGGAAAAGTATTCAGCGTGGTTGCCTTGTTTGAAAACGACATGGAGATAACCTTATACAAGTATGGTGGAAGTCTCAACTTTGTGGCTCGGAGGTTCTTGTAGTAGACTGACTGACTGATATGGGTACCTTGCATAACTGGTAATGCTGAAAATGCCTTGTGTGAACCCAGGAATCTGTACTGTGGAACTGCAAACAGTCCTAGTGTGCTCAAAGTTACTTCGTCCATGGATGTAAAAGATTGTGAATCATTGTTACTGCAACAAGATCCTTCCTGATTTTAAATAATATTCTAATGGTGCTATTAAACATTGCTAAAATCAACATGTGTGTTGTGGCAGAGAGCTGTAAGTATGGAGGGGATGTTTTATCAGACCATTTTGTAAATAAACGATGCAAAATCTGAACCTGATCGTGCTGAAGGTTATTATGTCAGGAGACTTTGTGCAGTTGTTTCTGCTCAGTTCTTGCACCTGTAACTGTGTACTGCTGTGTGTTGGTTGTAGGGTAGCAGATGGTATGGAATGGTAAAGGCCACACATCACTTTATTGTCATTATTATTTATTGTTGCATCCAGAGCTTAAAACAGACCCTCAGTTTTGAACTTGCTCTGTAGGTTATGGGCGTGCAAAAAAGCAGTGCACATGAGGCCTCTGGTATCCTGTATTGCAGATCAGGACTTCCTTACCTTTAGTATGGGATTATATTTCATCTGAATCCAGATGTAAAACTGCTCATGCTATGAAATATTGTGTGCCTAGAAGTATGGCAAACATCTCTGCATTCAAAAACATGCTCATGGTTACTGTGCTCACACCAGTTAAGTGTAGCACCCCAGCCTTTGGGAAGCTGCAGTGTCCGATTGAAGCTTGTCCCATCTCCTTAAAGGGATGCAGTTTGTCCTTTGTGACATCAGTTGTTACTGTGCTGTCTTCAATATCATTAGACAAAGTACCTCCCCTTAGTATTTTAACTTTAAAAAAATGTTTAAAAACATTAGAACTGTTTAAATTCTTGTGCTTTAAATATGACCCATGTCTTATTAGTTATAGTGGAGGCAGCCATTCTGCCATTTAATGCTTCCTCATCTGCTGTTAGTTTACAGCTCTTCCAAACAAGCATCAACTTTCCCTGCTGAAATCCCAGACCACTGCACAAACCTGGCTCTTGTGCCATTGCAGCTTCCATAAATGTAATGGTCAGCACACTGATGATAAAAGCCCTGTTCCATATTGACTACTGACAGAAGATGCACAGTTTCCGGACAAGTGCTTGTTTTACCACTTACCTAAGCATTGACAGCTTCTACTCTGCCCAAGTGAGTCTTCCCTGTTTGTGTTCCTGTATCTTGAAAAGCTTCATGCCACCATTTAGGGTTTACATAGAGATTAATTTCTTTTGAAGGACAAAGCTGCAGTAACTTGATTAGAAAGCGTCAAGGTTTTGCTTTAAGATGTTGCTCTTGATAAACATGGTCTTAAATATCAGAACTTCCAAGAGGACTGTATTAGCTTTACTACCTCTGCTTCCAGTTTATAACCAGACACGAAGGTAGTAGATGCACCATTCAAATCTTTAAATAGTGTGTTTCTGACATTCCTTTAAAAAAACCTGACCCTGGCATAATTATATGGTCACAAGACATTGGTTTTTGGCAGTTCAAATGACAAATTACTTTGACTTCACTGGCACAACTGTGATACACCTTTTTTGCTTTATTGGACAAAGTTCCCTGAAGTTTGAAGTTCTGTATAATCTGTTTCTGTATTTCACTAGTTTTGCTGTGGTTTTCTTTTAGTCCAGATAAAAACATTCCAGTGACTCCTACCACTGATATGGATGATGAATCAATGCATTTTTGAATACTATGTTCAAAGGGATGCTGAATGAGTTTCTGTTGTGTGCTACACATGCTAATTTTATCCAGAGTTATTGAGCAGATCTTATTTCTTGCACAGCAGTGTCTAACACTATTCTTTTCCCCACCTCAAAGGTATGATTCAGTTCAAGAAAATGTGTGTTTGTTATTGGGGAGCAGATAGGAATTTATTGCTGGCACAAAATGATGCTTCATGCAGATGATGAATAAAACCATGACAAGCCATTGAAAACTCGTGTGGTGGCTGATGCTGGAATGGAACACAGCCCCTGCCTTCTCTAGCGCACTGACATGCTCTTCGGGAGGAGGCAGTGATGCAGCCCTGTGGAGGTAAAGCAGTATTGTGTGTTTTAGTGCAGTTTAATGAGATGTCACTATCCATAAAGCTAGTCATCTCTTAAAAAACACGATGGGGTTCATAACCATAGCAACTAGTTTAATTCTGCACACTCCTCTGTCTTAAAATCAGTGAAGGACCCTGTTGGAGCTGTGCTTTGGCACAGTTGCTGTTCAACTTCAGACTCCTGCTGTGGTTGCTGCAGGGGGTCCAGCCCTACATATGCCCAAGTGAGTGGCACCTTTTCCAGGTGTGCATGCTGCCTCCCACCCATCAGACCTGCACACCTGAAGCGTGGGTGATGTGAGGAGCAGCCCCTCGCAGGTGCCCATCTCCCACATAAAGGTAACACTTGCGGTGTGCCTGTCCCCTCTCCTGTGAATGTTGTCCATCAGCCCCATGGCCAAGGGGAGATGTTTAACTTTGGACACACTACTAGGACCTGTGAGCTTTAGCTGGGCAGGAGTGATGCCTGCTTTCTGGCAGTGGCAGGGTACGGTACAGTCAGAGCAGTGCTGTGATCACACACAAAACCCCCAGTGTTGGATTAGACCTCTATGGTGTGTGGCAGCATAGGAGGAAATGTACCTTTCTGAGGATACGACTGGTGTGTTGGATGTATTTAACCTTGGCTTCTCTCCATTTTGATTTGGGGAAGAATCTGTTCCGCTTTTCTAAATGTCTTCTCTCCTTGCACCCTTCTCCATCCCCCTCCCAAACTATGAACCTTTGGGAGAACATTGATGCTTATACATTTTACACCTAAGTATAAGGACATGAAACTATATATATTAATCATATTTAAGCAACTGCAAATCAGTGTCTGCTGTTTAAAGCCAACAGAACAGTGTTTTAAGTTCAGTAAGTATTGTATAGATATATCTTAAGTTCAATTGATGACAATTGTGCATAAAATGTTACTGATGCTGTAAATTATTTTTAATAAAGAAAATTGTATCACACTTCTTGTATATTACCATCTGGTTTGATTTCATGGTATGAAATACACTTAAAATGGTGTGAAGGGGGGGGTGGGTAAGGAAAAGAGTATAATTGTGTTGTGTTTTCTCCTTGAGGAGTGTCTCACGGGCTTCCAAAGCGTGTTTGGTTGCTGTAGGAAGATGTTTCCTAGGTTAGCTGAGCCCCAGGGACTAGTCTATTATAACTATATCAGGTGCTTTATTCATTAACCTGTTTGTTCTTCAGGAAAATGTCTCGTTTAATCTAGACTCGAGATGAGATCCTGCACTAAAGCCAGCTGCTGACCAGGATTATGGTTACGGCATGTAGTAGAGTTCACAGCTATGCCAGGACTTTCACAAGTGATCCGGGCAAGCCTCTGAAAACTCCTTTTTAGCACGTGAGATGCTAAATTATTCAAGTCTAATCTTTCTTACAGATAAGGGCGAGGGGCCGAAGTCCGGCCTCGGTCCTGGGTGTTGTTGCTCGCAAGGGCAGTGAGCTTTCCACCGGAACACCGGGCAGGCGGGAGAAGCACGGAAGCCTGCAGGTATGGAAGCTTGGTACTACTGCCCGGGTGGAAACAAAGGCAAGGCTAGCGAGGTACCAGCCTGCCACATGCACCTGCAGTTTGCTTACAGGCAGAAGGAGTGTATTCAGTTCGTTCTGTAAACTGCTACGTATCGAGTCCATGATGGCAAGAACGCCTTCCTGCTCCGTCCATTTTGTTCCAGTAAGGTAAACCATCAGCCAGCCTGAGGAATGGACAGAAGGAGCCTTAATATTTACTGGAGCTCTTTTATTCTTGAGACACACTGGTGTGATTTGTGGGGGTGAGGGGAGAGTGAAGTGGTGAAATGTATTGGTTGGTCAGACACCTTCAGCGATGTGCTGTGACACTGGGAACGAGAAACCAAGGAACGTTATTTGTTTCCCTTTTCTAAATTCCCTATTGGATAAAATAATGTTTTCAATTTAATATCCTTAGTATTACAGGTATTGCTGAGCATTCTTACTAGCTGGTTCACTTGAAACCAAGAGTTTTTCCCTTTTTTCCCTCAGATTCCTGACTCTGTCCTAGCAGGATCTCAATTATTGCAAATTTCTGAAATATGCAGTAATTAAAAAAAGGCAGAGATTTGTGTATCCATCCTGACAGTTAAGGTAAAGTGTGGGTTTGTAGTTATATATAGTGAGATGTAAAGTTCTCCAGGCCTGGGCTGGTGTTCCCAGTGAGGACTGTGGTACAGGCTAAGGGCCAGCCTGAGAACCGGGCTTGTGGTTTGACCCCTCCGCTGAT
>JANHGB010039616.1:33220-43549 GCA_026283785.1 Coracopsis vasa
GTAAGCATATTAAGTATTGGCAGCTTAAAGAAACACTTCCAACATTATACAGTGAAATATCTCAGTGAAGTAAGATAATGCGGTGCCTCACTGCGGGGCCTGGGCGGAGGCAGCCGGGGACTGCTTTGATGCGCGGCTCGAAGCATCGTCAGCCGTGGGGTGTTGGTTTGTGGGGAGAGAACGCTGACATGTAACGAGCTGTTGCTTTTTGCAGTCTCGAAGATATGACTCCAGAACCACCATATTTTCACCTGAAGGTACTTTTTAACCCCACTCTGACTGTTCTGTCCAGCTTCTCAAAGCTAAGTAACAAACAGCTTGTACCATGCTTGGTTGCAGCGTGTTTCCAGCGATATGTGGCTTATGAAATCATATTTACTTGCTAGAAGTAAGGACATGGAGGGTCTAAAGAGGGAGCCCCCCCAGACTTGGTCCAGTTTAACAGCACTGTACCCCATCAGTAAGTGATGCCGCCTGCCCCACTTGTGAGATAACTTGAGCAATCTTCACCATCCATCTTTTGCTGGACTATGGTGGAGTTTGTTGCTGCACACCCTAGAATGCACAGTGTTCTGCTGGTGTGATCACACCTCCCCTTGGCACATGCTGAAACAAGTACTTACAGCTTGTACTTTCCCGTTTTTTATGTGGGATGAACTTGATAAGTTTAGTGTCAAGTGTTTTCATTATTGACAATCCATTTTGGCTCTACTGCAGCACAGTTCTGCTTTCCCCATTAGTGATGCCCTGTATTACCTTACCAGATTTGTGGTTTTTCTTTCTCTGACCTGTTCTCCTTTTCAACCACTTAAGTCACTATTAACTGGTGATAGACTGGAGAAACAGACCTGGTCGTACAATGAGCATTTGTCAGACTCTTGCAAACTGAAGTCACTTTGCGTACTTGGTCTTGTTCAGTGTTACTTTTAGTGTCACTCATCGAAATCCTTTCTTAGGTCGCTTGTACCAGGTTGAGTACGCAATGGAAGCCATTGGACACGCAGGCACTTGCTTGGGAATTCTGGCAAATGATGGCGTTCTGCTTGCAGCAGAGAGACGCAACATTCACAAGCTTCTTGATGAAGTGTTCTTCTCTGAGAAAATATATAAGCTGAACGAGTAAGTTGAACTGATGATGGGCTGTGCAGTGACGTTACCAGTATCAGAGCGGTGCTGGTACTCAGCTGTTTTAGCATTGACCCTGGCTTTGTTTGATTTGAAGTGTGACTGTTCTTCTTGTGCAGTGTTTCAGGCAGGTGTGACTCTTGTCATTGTTCATTTCCGTAGTTCTTCTAGAATAGAAGTGTTGCCTTTAGTATTTTAACCTCCAGAAGGATGTTCTAGGTGGAACAGCCTGTTTGTTGTTACCCATACAAGGTGATATTATCGTAGCAGCTAAGAAAACTGAGAACTGTCAGTTTGACAAAATACCATTGGAGGGACAGAATAAAGAATGCACAACAGAATCCCCACGCTGTTTCAGCTCAGCATCCTCCTTAAGTCTTTGTTTTCTCTTTTGTGATTCAAAGAGAACAAGGTACTTGGGTTAAACATGCTGTAGGTGTCTTTGCCATAATTGTAGCAGAGATGATACATCTACCTGTTATGACTTCCTTTTTAGCTTTCTGGAAGGTAAATCTGCAGTGTCAGAGTGAAGAGTGTTCAGGATTATGCTCCCCTGTAAGGGGGGTGGAGCTCCATCCTCACCAGAAGGCGCACATCAAACACAAAGAGCTTTTCATCCTGTCAGTCTCCCATTCTGTGTTGATCTTGAAAGCAGCTAGAGCTGTGGGAAGCGCTGAGTTTTCAAGGGAGCACACTGGAATAGTCCCCTAGGCTAGCCCTGCATCTTCTGGAAAAAGAACTTGTTAGAAATAACCTGGATTACTTTGCTTGCATCCTTTCTGCATAGTGAATTTCAGATTGGGCAGAAGGGATCTTCAATTAAAAGCTAATGAAACAAGGATGTGAAGAGCTTATTTTTCTTAAGATCAAATCAAGATCACCAAGATTCAGCTGCACAAACACCGTGTGTCAGCAGCAGCCTCTGCTGAAGGCCTCTCCCGTCTCTGTGGCTCCCTTGGCATTGCATTATGCTGAGTCAGGGGCCTCCTGACAGGCACTTGTGTGTAGCTAATGAGTTTTCTAAAGATACTTGGGACTTAACCACCTTTGGCACCAGCCTCTTCTCACAACTGTGTGTCTAACATACTGACTCGCTTGCTTTTTGCTGTCCACCTCTGCTCTTCTGGTTATGTGATATTTCTGGTGTACCCTAAAGGCAGGAGCCGCTGAACATGTTTTCTGTGGCAGCTCTGTAGTTTAGATCAGAGGAGCCCAACAGAAGGTGTTCTGCTTGAGCCGCTGTATGAAGATGTAAGCATTTGTTGGAGATTGACAGGAAGTCTGTTAATTTATATGCTTTGATTGCAGGGATATGGCTTGCAGTGTTGCTGGAATCACTTCGGATGCCAACGTTCTAACAAATGAACTGAGACTGATTGCTCAGAGGTAGGTCTGATAATACTTAACATGGTTTAACAGCCTGTGTGGCCAGATACTCTGTTTGTGTATTAAATCTAAATGAACATGTGTTTAGTAGAGCAGAATTAGATTGTTTGAAATGAAACAGCCAGATCAAAGAGGCTGTAACTTAGGAACTTGTTTCTTGTTACACGCCACACTGGATACTGTCAGCAAAACAAGCTTTGAAAACTGACTTTTTCTCTTTCATGTTAGGTACTTGTTGCAGTATCAAGAGCCCATTCCCTGTGAACAACTGGTCACAGCCCTGTGTGATATCAAGCAGGCTTACACACAGTTTGGAGGTGAAGTCTGATGAACCTTTGTGCTTTTAAATGTCTATGGAATGTTTCTCTTACATGATTTGAAGCATCTGAATCTCAGGGCAGTTCTACTAAACACTTCTCTCATGAGTTACACCAAGAAAAACAATAGCCAGATTTCAGAAGGGAGTGGGTGGTCACAGTTACTGTTTCGCTGCTGAAGGTGCTACTTTTTAGTGAGTGAGAAATGATGGCTGGGATTCCACCTCACTGCACAGTGTGCTTTGAGTGCTCTTGGGCTTAGTGAGTGCCTTCAGAAGACCAGCAGAGAATTGTTTGCTATGTAACCTTCCAGTATTTTGGGCCTATCCAGCATAATGGCACAATGAATCTCAAGTAAGATCAGGTGTAGGGGTAGCAATAGTGTAACACTTAAAAAATACCATTTCTGTGAATCAAGCAACATGTTAGAAAAGAATGTCCTAAGTACAGTTCCCCAGTATGTGAAGTGGTGATTCTGGTATTTTACATATATATAGTGTGAAAGAACAACATTTTTATGTATCTGGCTTTTGACCCTGTTAAGTTACACGCTTTAACAGCTAAGCTGCATGCTTTAAATATGAAGTCTTTACTTAAAAGTTCTGAGATGATAAATTACAATTTGTGGAGACAGAAATGAGCTGCTCTTAGGGTTAAATGAACTAAATCTGTGCTGCCCCCCCCAGCCCATGACTGAGAAGGAAATGCTGGCGTGCTTATCTCGAGCAGCAGAAGTGCAGAAGAGTCTGTTAAATCCTAGTTCAAAGGAATAGGTTTGAAAAAGAAATCCAAGAAAAATAATTGTTACTCGTGACCAATCTGGTGACTAAATTTAGATTGCTAACAGCCTTCTTTTCAACAGGAAAGCGCCCTTTTGGTGTTTCATTGCTCTATATTGGCTGGGATAAGCATTATGGATTTCAGCTGTATCAAAGTGATCCGAGTGGAAATTATGGAGGGTGGAAGGCTACGTGCATTGGGAATAACAGTGCTGTAAGTCCTCTTCTTGGTTTTTTGGTTTTCCTCTCAAAAATCAAGTGAAAAGTAAATTGCACTCTGCTAATTAAACTGAGTTGCTGATTACTAACACAGAGCAGAAACAGATAACTGTAGAAACACTCATATATTGATACTATCTGGTAAAAAGTAACTGTTGGTTGATGACTTAAAGATATTGTTCTAATTTCTGTGACATTTACAGGCAGCTGTGTCAATGCTGAAGCAAGACTACAAAGAAGGAGAAATGACCTTAAAGACTGCCCTGGCATTAGCCATTAAGGTTCTAAACAAAACCATGGATGTTAGCAAACTCTCTGCAGAGAAAGGTAAGCAGTTTGCTAATATGGGCTAACACCATTTGCTTAAGAACATAAAACACAATGAACACAGAGACCTGATGTGCTTTATTGGATTCTTAGTTGTCATGTGAAAAATGCTTTCAGGAGATGCAGCAGCTCTCAGCCTTACCCTGGCTTGCCAGTCAGGCTGCTTTATAGAGGCAGGAGAAGAACCTTCTGCTTCACTGTCAGTTGTAACCACAAATCTTACCCTCCTGATGATTGCTCTGTCTGAAGGACAAAATTTAACACCTCTCTCTGTTCCGTATGTTTCAGTTGAAATTGCAACACTGACAAGAGAGAACGGAAAGACATTAATAAGGGTTCTGAAGCAAAAGGAGGTGGAACAGTTGATAAAACAACATGAGGAGGAGGAAGCGAAAGCTGAACGTGAAAAGAAGGAAAAAGAACAAAAGGAGAAGGAGAAATAGAACATGAAATGAAGTGTTCTGTAGATAATAAAGGACCTGCTTCAGTAAAAGGTATTCTGTATTGCTGCTGGTAGAAGCCTACAAATACGCTGTAAAGGGCCCAGAATTACTTTTGGTGAACCAGGTCCTTAATCATCATTAAGATAATTAGTTTCATGCTCCTTACGTTGACCAATAGTTGCTTTAATTCTTGGAACACTCTTATTTCTTTCCTCTTCTATTTTTTATTGTGTAATAAAATTAAAGAAGAATAGTGATGGGTGTCTTTATTTCTGCAGTAATGCCTGGTATATGCACAATCTTAAGGGTTTTAATAACTTTAAACCATTAAACCAAGGTATATGCTAGTAGGTAGTTGGTTAAGAACTAATATGGTGGTAGAATTGTTAGAATTTTGTGTGTATGTGTGGGTTTTCCTTTTAAAGTAGTGAAAAGGGCTCCTAAGTTTGAAAAAACACTTCACAAATACAGAATTAAAGCGTGCTGGCATGCCAAGCTTTCATTTTGGTCTGTTTTGTTCTACAACAGGCTATGTCAAACTGATGGTCTCACAAAGCAGACGTGTTTGGAACATGCCCTGTAGCAAATGTGTTCAGTAACTCACTGGCTTTCATGAGTGCATGTGTTTGCTAAGAAATTACTGATATTACGCTAGGTATATTCAGACACAGTAGCCAGACTTTTTACAAAGGCCATGTGGGAATGTGAAGTTACCTTGTCAAAATACAGTAGGTGAGTAACATAGTGCATGATTTTAGACCATGTTGACTCTTTAAATTGTATCCTGAAAGGAAGTTGTGTTGTATGTTTAGTTTAGTGTTGCTGATGTTTCCCCAGAGAACTAGGTTCCCTTCTCTGACATGAACAGTAGAAAACTTAACAAGTTAACCACTTGAGAAATCAAAGTATTTGTGGATGAATTCGGAATAATAATTGTTCTGTACTAAATGCAAAGTAATGATTTTCAGATTAACAACAGTCTCTTGTAGTTCTGAAAAGATAGAAGTTACTGAAAATCATTTTGCACCCTTTCAGTTATCAAAAGCAAATTGAAAAGCTCACTCAAGTGACATGCTTCAATGAGAGGACTTGTCTGCTGCATTTCAAACTGTGACACTGGTGCCCCAGCCCATGCTGCCCCTGGGTTGCCTTTATCAGTAGCTTTTTGGTTTACCCTAAAGGATATCTAGAGTTCACAGGATTTAATATGACCATTTGAATAAACGGTGTGACTCCAGACTGTGTTTTACCCATCCCAGTCACTTCTGACTGATAAAATGTACTTTCTTAACATGGCCAGAAATTGCCTTTAGTCTCAACAAAATGCATTTTTGAGCTCATTGCTGTAAGATTCACTGTTGAGAACAGAGGGAAGGAATGTGACTTGAGGCATCTGGGCTGCAGCTCGCATAGATGGAGTGGACTCACTTTGGCAACCTCTGTACGGAGCATGATATAGAGTGAGGTATGTTCTGTGCGGTCTGCAGGACCTGATGCTTCATTTTCTAAGTCTCAGTGCAAGCTAATTGCTTTAGTGTTTTGTACTGAACTTAAGACAGGAGTTTGACAGTATTAAAATTTTATAGCTAATAAGAGCTTTTTACTTGTACCTTGTGCAACAGTAGATCTTCCAAATAACAAGATAGGAATGATATTCATGTAACAAGTACTGAACAGTTGCAGACAACCTGCAATGGGTAAGATTTAATCTCAATTTTTAAGTGTTGTATTAATACCTCAAGTTAAATTTTTATATAGAAAGCTCAGTGCTCAACCTTATTTTTTGATACCATGAATGCCATAGCATCAAAATAATCATCTTTTGCAGGTTTCTAGATCACTGATAATGGTTATACAAGTACCTGAATATGGCCTAGAAGCAGCAGTGAAAATGGAGTTTTATCTAACTTCTCAAGGATTACTTGAAACAAAACGTGGTAGACTCCAGCATTGAGTCTGGATTCATTAATGTATATAAATCACACAAAGCAGTTTGTTTAGTATACTAGTAGTAGTTAGCTTAGGATATAGATTTATGATAACATTTTATTTTGAATGCTTCTGTTTACAACAACAAGGGGATAACAAATATATTTGCATCTTTATTTAAAGAATTACCAATAGCATTTCATTGCCGAACGCTGCTTCGTTTGCTGATAAAAGAGATACTGTAATAATCAAGTGGGGATAAGTTTCTGATCTGTAGTCCATTATTGAAGCATTGTGGTAAGTTGTGTAGTTATACTACATTTTAAAAGACCTATTTATCTAAAGGTTTTGTTTATCCAAAGTAAAAGTACTGTCAAATACTTTGAGTATGATCTTTGAACAGTAATTACCTATCTCATTTAAGAAATGTCATCTCTACTCAGTGCCATTAACAGCTGACTGTGAGGTGAACCTCTGTACTGCCTTGGAATAGGCAAGTGACTCTAGCTGGTACTTGTAGCCAAGAGGTACAGTAAAGTTCTGCTACACTAAATTTAAGTTCTCATTCTTTTCTGCATGTGAACCTAGCACATTAAGCAGATACTGGGGATATTTTATTGATAGGAGTCTTCTGGAGATATTCTTACCCTGTTTTTCCTAGAAATAGAGCAGCAGTTGCCTGCAGAGGCCTCTTGTATGGTTCTGGCTTTGTGCCTTTACTGGGAGTGATTTGGGGATAAGTAGTAAAGAACAGAAAAATGATCTTCCTGTTCTTTGTATGGATTTTTTTTTGTGCATGTGGTGTTTATGTAGACTTTAGAATGTATTACACAAGTGTTTCAACTAACTAGCTATTGATGTGGATTAAGTGTTAGTTTAACACCAGAACTTCATGTGGTGCTGTGAAAGGCAGCAGATTTTTCACATTAGGTACAAGTACTTAATTGAAACTGTTTGCATAAATAGGATGTTAGTAAACTTAAAGATTGAATAGCTTCTATCTCATTTGAGTGCATGACAGAGCTTGCTAGGGCAAGTATTCACTAATAGAGTGTCCTAATAAACTGTAATGTGTTTTATTATTCTAAGGACTTGAAGAGATAATGGAACTACTGCTTCTCCAGTAATACCTGTGCTGTTTCTTGCTTAGATAAAGAGTTAGCTTGTTTTCTAGATGATTGTATCCTGTTCAAATAAAGGCACGTTAACTTCCAAGACTGCTTCTTCTCTCACTTACTGTGTTGTGCATAGGCAGAATATTCTTTTAGGTATGTCTCCCTATTCATCCAAATACTTTTACTCGTCAGCACTCAAAATAAGATGATAAATGAAGTACTTTTTATGTTCAGTTTGCTGGCTGCTTCTATTTTGTAATAGATTCCCAAGGCAATTCTGTATTTCTGTTCAGAATCTTAAAATTAGGGACAATGCTTCTCCACTGTGTTGGGAGAATGAATGTATTAATGATTACAAGATATTCAAATTAATGGTTTTAGAGGTCCCAGGACTGTATGTGATACATAGATAACATAACTAATGACATCTGAGTCTACAAATTTAATGTGCTCAGGTACTTCATACATGAGAGAAATGATGTAGCTTCAGACTAGATGAGGTTCTAGGACATACTTAAGTGTCCCATTTTCTTTAAAGAATTTTTCCCATTACGGATTTTCTGTAGTAAAAGCTGTCCTCATTTTCAAGTTTTAATTGCAGTTCTTTCTATTACAGTATGAGAACCCACTAAAATAACTTGATCTGAGAGTCCCCTTCATGGGTTACATAACTCCTGGCTTTAATCTGGACAAAACTCAGCTTCACACACAAAAAACAAGTTAGAGTATTCCTGCTTTTGCGAACAGAAGGGAGCAGCTTGCTGTTTTTATCTGTGATTAATCTGGCATTTGGCTTTCCAGTTCAAGTACTCCTCAGTGCACAGGAAAATCTGCCATCAGCCAATTCACCGCAGATTCTGAGAACATACATTAGTGGGGACCTTCAAATGTCAACTCCTGCTGAGAAGGACCCTCCTCAGGAAAGATAGCAGGCATTACTCAGGTAATTGTTTAGGCTTTCACTTAGTGATAAATATTAAGCTTAACATGCTGCTGTTACTATGAATATTTTGCTCCAAGTTCAAAGCAGCAAGAAAAAATGGCTTCTTATTTATAACTACGGTTTTCTATCAATAATAATACCACATAATGCATGCCAGATGATGCTACATCAAATATTTAGCACAATGTTGGGCATGTAACCCAGACAGTTTAATCCTTTTACAGGATTACAGCATCTGTTTTGCCCAGCTAGGACCCAGCTGCAAACAAATTCATAGTTATGTAATAAAACCAGTTTGCTGTGCCCTGCATATTCCAGAGGCAACTATATTTAATGCTGTTAACCAGAGATGATGGCTCTAAAATGCATCTAGTGCAATGCACATGGGCTGCTAGTAGAAGTACAGATTTGGAGGTGGTAACCTTACCTCAGGTGCAGTGCAGTGGTGGACCAGTCGTCATCAAAAACTGTGGATCTGCAGTTTCAGATGTGCAACATCAGAACTTCACTGTAACACAAAGGGATAAAACAGGGGGGTTTGTTCTATGCTTTGGGCTAAAATAGATTTTGATTTTACGCCAAAATTTGGGGTTGACCCTGCATATATACAGAGCATTTCAGTCCCACTGCAGCCTTTAACACATCCATACTTTGAATGTGGAGGACATGCAGGATACAAAGGGATTCTCAATATAGAAAATGACCATATTTACTGCAGAGCATTCAAATCAATACAGCATGTCACTGGAAGTGTGCTGGAAGAAAGCACTGTGTAAGCAGCCTTTTTTTTGAGGGCTTGGGCAGACTGCACAGACATTCACATCCTAAATGTGGTGCAGGGTAAGATAACACAGAACACCACAAGTTTAAAATGAAGAAAGGGATTTAAATGCTGAAGTGCTCTGGTTCGGTCATCTGTAAGATTCATGATTTACACCAACAGATGCACTGTTTTTCTATAAAATGAGCACTTGATGTCAAAGCATTCTGAGAGCTGACAACGCTCTTACTGAAATTACTACTTTGGGTAATGTTCATGGTAAGAAAATTCAAAGTTGCTAAAATTATTTGAGCTGAACAGGGTCCATTTTATGTCTGAGGAATCTGGTATTTATCACAGCACGTAGCAGCTGATTAACGCCGTGCAAACCCATTTAACCCTTCTTTCCATAGCTGTTGTCTCTGTCAAATTCTTAAACAGTCCCTTAAATGTAAAGAATGCATTAATGGCAGATGCTGCTGTTCTCTGTGGCAACCAACACATTCACTGAGTGTTTCTATTGGGATGATTTAGGGGGAAAAAAACACTGCATTGCACAGTTGGTGGATTTAAAGCTGTCTTTTGTAACAGCGTTTTGTTTTGCTGAGAGAGAAAAAAAAGGTGGGTTTTTGTACGGAGCATTCATTATATGTTGTATATCTATAACATACACAGAAATGGAACTATCCTAGGTACTTTTTAGCTTGCATCAGCTCATCTATTTTTGATTAAAAGTCCCAAAACATTCTGGTTTAGGAACTTAAAACCCAAACTACAGCGTGTTTCCTGTGGAATGGAAGTTTAAAGTTACTTAGTGCCGTGTTTCTCTTCTCGGTAAATGTCACCCGCAGTGGCACCCTCCCAAGCCACGGTTCAAAGGGGGCAGCGGCTGCCCCGGCTGTATTTACCGCTGTCGTCCCCGCCGGACATCGCTGCCGCCGCGGTTCGCTGAGGCACGGCCGACGCGTCCCGTACCTACCGAGCAG
>JANHGB010039617.1:0-22331 GCA_026283785.1 Coracopsis vasa
AGCCCCCACCACTGCCACCACCACCACCTCCTCCAAAGCCACCGCCGCCACCTCCACTTGGTCCTTTGGGCTCTGTTGGGAAAAAGATCCCCACATTAGGCAGAGAAGCGAGACCGATCCTGCAAAGTCATCTATTTCATTAGAGCAATGCCTGCAGCTGGGACAAGCTTTCAAAACACACAAGTCATTGTTTAGGTTGGATCATCACAGCTGCCATCACCACCACTATTACACCATGGAAGAGGTGGTGCAATAACATAGCCGCTGTGTTTTATTAAGCCACCACTTTCCTTTAGTCTGCTCTGGACTGGAAAGCAGAGAAACAGTCACTACAGAGAATTAGGAATGGACATTGATGGGACCTCTGAGAATATCATGTTGTCTTTGTTAGCATCTTTGTAGCTGCTTGTCATTTCTTTATATCTTTGCTCTCTTCTTCCCTTCTACTTCTCAATAAGCAAACTGAGACATAGGGCAATCTCACAGGAAATGTGGAAGGAAAGTGGAAGATAGAAGTGCTCTTCCTTTTGGAGGTGTCTTCTGGGAACGTGCAGAACCCTGCCACTATTGATGATGTTGCAACATACCTACTTTAACAAAGCCTAGTGGCATTTCTGATTACTTTACTGTAGGTCCAGAAATGCAGTGACAGAATCATTAGTTACTCATTTTTCCAACAGGCAGAAATTACTTGATCTGCCTTCCCTTCCTCTCCCATTTTTGTCTAAAGCCAATATTTCTACTGTGAGAACGCTCTGATGCTATATGTAAAATGGAAGAGTTTCTACTACTATAAATGCAGTGAAGAGCCCTATTCGGAGCACCATTGCAAAAAGAGCAGGCCCACAGATTGGGATATCAGTGAGGATCAGCTCTCAAATGACAGGCTACATGGCTGAGGATCAATTGCTTAATTTCCTGGCATTTCGATTTCCACAACTTTGGGTGGGTAAAAATTTCATTGACTTTAATGTAATTAAAACATGTGGATGAAGAGCACTTCTAATAATCCCACCCAGAAAAAAGGAAGAAGAATGTGTTCATGGTAGAATGTTTCGCATCATCCTTCTCTTTCCTTAAGCATGTTAGCTCAATTCAGCTCTGACTCACATAGGGTGTGAACCTCTGGAGAAACGTTGTTACTATGGTTTAGTCTTTCATCACGATTTGTTAATTCACGTAAACAATAGGCTGCATCATTTTTATCTTACTGTTTACCCCTCCTTTAATCCTCTTGATGCTTTTCTCCAGCTTATTACAATAGCTAGAACATGTACTTTGCTTTCAGAGATAATAATCAAGTGTTTAAAAACTAAGTACCTGGCTGAATGCAGGATTGAACCTATGTTTTTTAATTATTCTTACTTGGTCACACTCCTTTGGGCATTTCCTGCTTTCTTCATCATCTTCCTATCACAGTCCAGCCTTTAATTGCATGGCCAGACCTGGACTGGGCTGTATCACGTTTGCTCATTGGTCTGTAGAAGCATCTTTTCTCCCTAGGCAATAAATGCTGTTCCTCTGACATAGCAGGCCCTCCAGAAGCAGAGCTGCTGACTTGTGCCACAGCACCACGGGGCAGGCTGAGCAACAAGGCTCAGCCAAAAAGATCCCTGGACCCCTGAGTCACTCCAGGAGCGACACAACTGCGGCAGTGCAGCCCAGTGACACACAGGTGGGGCTCTGGCTCCTGGCTCTGGTTTTGCTTTGAATGGTGCTGAGGCCATAAACAAGCCATCAGTGCCATGCCAGGGTGCCTTCATTTTTATACTGTTTATGCAGAAGTAGAGTCTGAAATTACACTGCATTCTCCGTGCTCTCCTCAGTCCTGACAGGGGTTTTGTCTGCCTGGTCTGCTGCAGCTCCTCGGCAGAGCTCCTGGTAGGGTTTGCATAGTTTTGTGATTTAAGCAAGAAAAAGAACTGCGAAAGTAAGCAAACAAATTAACAATCACAATTCATAAGCAGTATTTGATTTCTCAACTGACTTAATCCATGATGAACAGAGTTTATATTTATGCATGCCAACTTCTGGCATTTCATACTTCTCTTATTGCAGTTTATCTGATGACATATAAAACAATTTCGTGCATTCAGATATGTAGACCCATTCATGCATACAGAAACTCCGCAACATGCAGAATCATACTTACTGTCTAGAATCGGAGCACTTCTGTCATTAGTAACAGTCTTCTTTAGCTTCTTTCCTTTGGTAATATCGGATAATAGAGCATTTCGCCCTGCTTGTTCTGACCTGCTTAGGGATGGCTTTTCAGTATTTGCCTGCAAAATAAAAGTGAGGAAGCAAAATATACCTCAACTTCCAGCTAAAAGTTCTGCTCAAATACAGTTGTTCTTGAGACTTCAATTTCTCTTTTAACAGCACCAGCGTGGGTAGCATATCACATATGATTTTGTGAATGATGTATAGGTAGCTGGCCTTGTTACTGACTCGAGGCCCACAAACACTGGTGCTATTCTAACCCACACTATTCACCAGAAACAGAATGCTTATGGGAATTCACATTTTTTAAAGTCAAGATCAGTGACCACGAAATGGTGGAGTTTGAAATCGTTAGGGCAGTAAGGAGGGAGTGCAGCAAACTCGCTACCCTGGAGTTCTGGAGAGCGGACTTTGGCCTCTTCAGGAATCTGCTTGGTAGAGCACTAAGATGTTGAGTAGGCTGAGGGAGCTGTGCTGGCTAAGAACCAGTATGGGAGAAAGAGAAGTATAGAGAGTCAGTGAGGTTAGTGACGTACATATGGGCACTGGAAGGGAGTGGAAGTGATGATCTCTTTTGTAGGATCAATCATGAATCGTAAACAAAATGTTGGAGAGCTTTCCCCAGATATCATGCGTACCCTCAGCCGCACCTCAGTGTCTCTGGATATCCCATTGGATACAACAAGAGGCAACAGAGGATGTTGTATGTGGTACATTTACCTCCTGTAAAACTTACCAAGGCCAGTGTTGGGGGTGGAGGGGGAGCTGGAGGGGGAGGCACAGGCATGGTGGAAGGCTGAGTTCTGTCTGGTCTTCCTAAGAAACCTGCACAGCAAAACACAGAAACACACAAGGCTCAGAGATTAATAAATCTAAATAAGAAGTACTTAATGTTTCACTGTATGGAGAGCAGCTACACCCTTAAATGGGGGCTCCCTATATGATCCCCACTGCCACACAAACTCATAGACATACACATCCAGTTTTGCACACGTATACAACCCATGCACTGCTATGGCAATGCACAAAAGTGCAGTAACAAAACTGAACTCTGTTTACCCCAATAATCTTGTTCCTGTGGGAGTACTTCAGGATAATCCCATAGGTATACCATCAAGAAGACATTATCTCTTTAAGATCACACTCAGAAAGAGGTGCTGATCTTTTAAAGCCCCCACATGTCTGGAAGATCTACCCCCCACGCACACACTGTTTCCTAGAGCACAGCTCTAGCTCTTCCTTTCTTCCTTCTTTCTCTGAAGACTCCACGCTCCATCCTCACCTTCCTCCTCCTCAGGAGCAGCACACACAGTAATGCTGTGTGCACATCCCCAAGGGAGGAAAGCAGGCAGCCCGGCCTCTCAGCTGCAGGCTGCTGCAGAAGGAAAAGCCTGGCTGCCAAACCTCAGCCTTCCCTGACCTCCACGGCTGGAGACCATGCTCTCACTTTTCCTCACCCCAAGCAGAACTTCCAACCCGGGGCAATCCTAGGGGGGACACACCAGAGATGTGGAACTTCATTGCAACAAAAACATTAAAAGGAAAAAAAAAATAAAAAGAAGGAAGGACAAGCATCGAGGAATTAGTTTTCAAGTCACAAGGGCTTTTTGTAGCATTTTGACACACTGCTCACTGGAACTGTGCCTATCAGATCATCCAGGGCTTTTCTAATGGTGCTATGGCATTTCAGCATGTGCTTTGCTCTTGCCCATTCACCTGAGCCAGCTTCAGTAACACTGATTTACCGCCATTTATATAACATTTGCACAAGACAGGTAAGCACAGTGGGAACAGGAGTAAGGGTTATTCTCAAGACAACCCCAGGCTGACATCTGAGGTCCCCATGGTGGTTATTCACAAAAACACAGAGCTCTCACTTCCTGAAGTCACTCAATTGTTTTTGATAAACCCAAGGAGAACTGTAGTAGCACAGTATCTGCCAAAACAACTTCATGTTAGGTACAGTACCCTCTACAGTTTAAATGAGCATTAGGAAAATGTCCTGAATGGAACAAAAATGGCATTTGCAGTGAGGGTTCGGGGTGAGTCACCACCTACAAAGTCTGTAATGGCTCTCAGATGATCCATGATAAGAGGAAAAAAAATGGTTAGAAGTACAGATTTATCTTGTCAGATACTCATGCTTCAAAAGAATTAGAATACAGCTGTATCCCCCACTCCTCCCCCCAAAAATAGTTGCTGAGCTGCCTTCCTCAGAAGAAACCTTTCCTGAAATAAGACTTTAATGGATTTTGTCTAAAATCTTTTGGGGAGAAAGTGTGTGGGAAGGAGCCAGACACATCACCCCAAGCTCTGGCTTCCTACCTATTAAAACCCATGGAGTTTAAAGCGGAGTGTGGCACCACCACTGTCTCCAGTGTCTGCAGGTTCTCTTCTCCCTTACTGCAGAAGCTGTCTCTCTTTCCAGTGACTGTGACAGAGCGAGCAGAGCAGAGGGGAAGCTGAGCTGGCGGCCGGACAGACTGACTGACAGAGAGGAAACTGCGAAGCCAAGCCTACGCAGCACGGTGCAAACACATGCGCTTGCAAAGCCCTGCAAACGGACCAGAGTGCTCTCATCAGTCCTCTGGTGCGTTGCTGTCTGTCTCCAGGGAAGCACCAGCTTCACATTCAGAGCAGCTGCTTGAATTCAGTTATATTCCCGTCTTTCACATTGCTAGCTGTAGGCTGTCGCATAAAACTGCACAAAGCCCTATCCCTTTCCCGATCTGCTTATCCTAAACACAATATTTGCAATCTGAATCCTATTAAAAGCACCAAGACTAATGCTGCTTTGTTCTGCAGCTTCCTGTTTAAAAAAACAGTCAACAGGAAAATTATTTCTTACAGCAGACCACAACCATCCTGTTTCTTAACACAGTCTTTTCACAGCTGCAGTTGTCTTTAGTGTAACTGTGCCATTAGGCTATTTCACTAAGGTTTTAACTCCTTCAACTAATTAAAAAGAGAGGACAAATTCTCCTCTCTGCACTGCTTTGAGAGAAGAGGCCAAACAAGTCAGGATAATGCGCTGTGAGTCTCCTTGGCACTCCGTGACACAGGAAAGTCTCTGGAGTAGGCAGAATAAAGTTTGGTTTGATGTCAGGCTTGTAAATTAATTCCTTAAGGCAGCTCAGAACAGACTGCAGCAAGTGAGCCAGCTGCTCTGGAAGCGCTTTCTGTAAAACACAGTTTGTGCAAATGCCGTAACTTGTCTACCTCCCTGTCTATAAGTGATTGCTTTCTGCATGCTTGTGCTGTTCTATTCTACTTTTCTCTCCCCTTTTAACTGGGTTGTTTTAGATCAACTTCTTAAGGAATTGGCAGGGACAGAGGGGAAGCAAGGTGACACTCAAAGCCTGAGTTCTCTGAAGGGAAGACACTACCCGCAGACACATTCAGCCTCTCCAAATCCCTCTCTGCACACATTAATCACAAGGAGGTAAGGCGAAGAAAGGTACTCAGTGCCCCTCTTTCCCTGTGCCATCTTACAGTGGCATGATATCCTCTGATGTACCTGTAGTCACCAGCTCCACACTAGCTAGTACCTCCTCTGGTAATTAAGGACTTTCTCAACAGGACAGGAGAGGACACAGCTACACACTAGTGAGTATATCATTTAGCTACTGCTGAATAAACCCAATAGCACCCAGAGCAGTTACCAGCGGGGTCTGGAAAACGACATTTTGGAAGCACAGGACACGCTTCTGTAATAGGCCATACTCAGGCAGGAATGGCTTGAAGTTCAGTGCAAGCATCCCACAGAGTTGTTTATTCATGAGGTTCTAGAGCACACAGCTCCTTTAGGAGCCATCAGAAAAGAGATCATATGGCATGACTCAAACCTGTGTGCCCACACACAAAAGTGTAATGCATACATTTTACAGAGCCAGTAAAATACCCCAGTTTGCTAAATTTTAGCTTAAAACAAGTCACAACACTACTTCCCTTGTACTTTTGTCACTCTTTTGACTCCACTTCTGCTGCTGAGAAAGCATTTCAGAACCTCCTCAATCTGAAACTCTTCAGCAAGAAACAGCACCTCTGAAGCTCTAATTCACCCTTGCTGTTTGGTTGCTAGATTTTGTACAGTCTATTTCTTTGTCTGACTTTTTGTAAGTAAAAAAGTGTCACTCTGGATTTTACAATTTGATCACTCTAAGCCTGTAGGAAGAATAATCACGTCCTGAAGAGATGCAGCGAGGGGTGCTTGCCCACACAGCACAGTGCGGTGCTGTGGCTGACCCGGGGATGAGCAGCACCTCTCAGGCTGCAGAAGCAAAGCAGCTGAGTCAGCACAACAGTGAACTTGAGTTCTGCAGCTGCTCTGGTCATCATTAATTCTCAGGATAGCTGTTTTGCACAGAGCATAGAGATGTCCTAAGATGTTAAGTGTAACTTTACAATTAGAGGAATGCTTTGGTTACTGTCCTACGTATCAACAATAGACTCATTATTTGCTCCTGGTCAGTGGGAAAGAGCTGGGTTTAAGAAATGGACATTATGTTCAGTTTCTAACAGCTGACACTATAAAGTGCCTGAAACAGTAACTGACCCACTCAGTAATAAATTTTACCTAGCAGATTTCTTAACAACCAAGCGGCTTACGACACTCAGTGCTGCAGGGTGTTGAAAAGGAGCCAGTTCCAAAAGAGTAAGGCTGAAGGGTCATATCATCCCTTTGAAACCCAGGACATTTGGGTTCCTAAGTTCTTGCATATTTTCTAGGCAGTAAATTATCACAGCTGTTAGGAATCTGCATGGAAACGTTACATCGAGGCGAGCACTGGTGGTGCAGCAGAAAGGATTACGGTAACTAATCCGCACGCATACACACACAGCAGCGCCGGCCCCTGAGCCGCGAGCACAAAGGTCGGTATTGTCAGCAAGAGAGGAGGATTTCCACAGCTGGCAGCAGGGCGGCAGCCGCGCTCCCGCTGCGAGGCAGGCGCCGTGCTCACCGCTGTTTCCTCTGGGGGTCCAGCCCCGATGGGCGCTGACATCGCCAGGGGCAGGACCCCCACCGCAGCCCTCACACTCGCTCTGCGCCGCCCCGATGCCTGGGCAGCCTCCTTGCAGGCCATGGGCGACCTTATCGAGAGGGGCGTGCGTACAACCAGCATCTGCTGGCTTTCCAAAACCCATCCCAGCCGCTGGCAAAGGAGATGCCGCAGAGCTGCCCACCTAACCCCAGGTAAACCATGCCATCAGAGCTGCATAAGGAAGGCCTGACTTTTGCAAGCTACTATCAGAAACGGTATTAAAATATTACAATATGCAACACCATGATAAAAACTAACTTAAATTAAAAAGCAAAACAGAGGAAAGCATCCTGCAAAGAGCCCCTTGCTCCACAGAGTAATCCCTGAAGAGCAATAGGCAGAAGTGGCATTAAATTGAACTCAGTGAAACACAAATTTTGGGCATTTTGGACTTAATTTGGTACTTCAGAAATAATTTCAGGAGCATTACAAAATGCTAAAAGGCAACGTGACATTTAATGTGGTATGGACATTGCAAACAACTGGACTGCAAGTATACTGTTTGCATCTAGTCAGCCATTTTGGGCTGCTCTGAGGTGCCCCCTCTTCAACACATTGAGTCAGAGGCAAACAGACAGCTCACTGTGGTTAATCATTTCCTGCGTGATTAATTTCCAAGCAGAAAAAAAAAAAAAGAGGAAGGAACAAACAGCTATAGAAATAAAATAGAATTGATAGAACTCAAGGGGGGGAAACCCTGAAGTTGCCAATTAAAATGCTGATTGGCTGTCTGTGGAAAAGGGCCTAACTTCCAAAGCAGTACTGATCTAGCTCTTCCAAAATGCCTTACTCCCTGCTAATGAAAGAAGGTAAAACTTCTAAAAATCTGAATTTGAGACATTGGGCCAGGTCACCAAGTGCTTCAGTAAGGACAACTGACTGCAAACACAGTACAGAGGACTTGGAAAATCCTTTAAAATCCCTTTCATACAGAGCACAGTACTTTTTCATGAGCTGTTTTTTAACAGAGTACAGAGCTATTAAGCCATTTGATAAAAAATGGTTCCATGATGTCATGAAACTTGTTCAGGTCCTTCTGCTTCTACTTTCCTTGGTGGACCCGAGCCATTAGTAAGTCTATGTGTCCTGTGTTCCACCACTGTATCCTCTGAAGGCCAGAGGGGCTGTCTGCATCAAGAGAGTTGGTGAGGGAGTGTGGAAAGGTGAGAATGAGAGCTCTAGAAGATGCTGAAGACATTCCTCCCGTGCAGCACCATGCCAGTAAATCCCTGAATATACTGAAGAGGATCTCCTACAGGGTGAATAAAGAATACTTAGGAGGGAATAGCTTGACATGCACTAAAGTAACCTGATAAAAGTTTTAACTGAGGCACAGGAAGGCTGCTATATAACCACACTATCTATACTCAGCAAGAGAGCCTGAATTTTCCTCCTCCTAACTGGGGTAAACTTTGTGAAGCTTAGGAGCTCCAGAGGAAGAAAGTGACACCAAGTGTTGCGCTCAGTATTTTCAGGTCCTTTAACATCAGTGCCTGGTCTTTTAAGGATGGTTTCTGGCTGAAACAACACTGCTGGTGCAGGGATTACAAGACTCTGTGGCCTGAGAAAGGGCATTAAAAGGGTGTGAGAATGCAACTTGTCCTGTCCTGTCTGGAGGAAGCTGTGGTAGCAGAAGGAGGTAGTAATGTTTCACCCTTAAAACCACTTGCAGAGAGCTGGACAGCCAGAAGAGAGACCAAGAGAAGTTACTTCAGACACATGAGACCCAGGGAAGTTCTGGGGAGCTGCCACTGCCAGAGAGAGGAAGCCAACTTTATTTGGGACTTTTCACATTTCCAAGAAGCTCCCCCCAGTACCTGAAATGAGTGGGTGAGTATGACTTCCTACCCAGGCTGAAAATGCCACCCCCTACACAAAATGCCAGGGCACAGAGAGTGGCTGGCACCAGCGATGCTGGAGAGCTCTTGCCCTGACCCCCGAGTCAGAGCATCCTTTCTCTTTCCACAAACAGCCCTTGGAGGGGTGACAGATGATAGGCTTCATTCATGGGCACATGCGTAATGCAGATGAGGTCTATGTGGCACCAACCCAGGACTTTGCCCAATCTGAGGAGCTGGCAATAACAGGAAGGTCTGCCATGGGGAGCTGCACTTTACATAAGTGGCAGCGACTGGCTTGGGGGATGTGACACCATCCTGCTGTGGTCAGGGGCCAAACAGGAGTGAAGGCGAAACCAAGAGCCTGAAGGTCTCTGGCAGGAGTACACGGGGCAGTTTTGGGTTAGAAACACATGTCAAGGCAGCATCACAGTGAGCATTTTTTCAGCCCTACTTAGGCTGTAGAGAGATGATACATTTGTTTTGGTTTAGACATACCCTTTTCAATAAATTACAGAGTTCTAATCTGTTACCTTTTCATCTTTTACCGCAGCTTAACTGAGCTATGTGAAAGGTGCAGGTGCTGTGGGGCTAGTAAGGAGCAGTAAGATAAATAACCATAACAGCAAACAAAGCACAAGACTAGTTAGAAGAAAAGAAATGAGAGGGTGCCATGAGGCTCTTTTCTGTGTCTGTGCGTGTTATCCCATGCATCTGTGGCCTGCTGAGCTTAAATCATGACACAACCATACGGCATCTCCATCCTTCTCCACCCCTCATGCTCATGTCCCTCACCCCCAAGCACCCAAAATGCAGTGACCCTGTAGCAGCAGTGGCCACAGCTTACACTGGGCAATGTTCCAGTGTCTAAACGCCCCCTAAACACTTTTGATCTGCTTCTTACCATCACAGGAAAACAGTAACAGAGCAGGCTACTGTGGGTGTTGGTGACAAGTGAACAACTATCAGACCACTGAGCCAGCGCACAACCGCAGGGCACCAAGAGCCCTAACAGCCAGGTGCATTCATGGTCCACAGCAAGTTGCATCCAGCAAACCTCATCTGTCAAAGGCAACCAGGAGTTACATGGTGAAAATCCAGCAGTGCTGCATCCATGGAAAATTGCAGCTGAGAAGTAGGCCGCTATGGTGTCAGAACGTTGTTTTAATCCAAGTATTTTAAAATCAGTTTTTTTATTTTCAGTGACATATTTTGCAAGATATGCCGAGGATCACAGGCAATGGCTGGCTTAGAAGGACTGCCCTGAGTCACCAATGTAGTCACTATTTGGAAGAAGCAGCAAAGCTTTTAGTCAGCTTAAGTGTTTGGATGTTGACCTGAGAAGAGTTGATAATGTAAGATTACTAATGTGAGCATATTATTAATGTAAGCAGGCAGCACCTCTGGCTCACCGAAACCAGAAATTGGTTCCATCTAACCCGTGTTCCTGTAACTTCTTTCAGCCAGTGTTTTCAGAGGATGTACAGGAATACCCCTATCTGCTCGGGCCCTGGGAGACGTCTCACGTCCCCTGCCACAGCAACCCTGCCCTGGGGAGAAAGACCTCAGCCCTGCAAACGACATCTGGAGCAAAGCCCCTGCACTGGGCACCACGGAGGGAGTCTCTGCGGTGCTTTAGAACAGGCACGTGTGTGTCATTCCTCGGCAGGAGGCTGCGGCCAAACGCAGCAGAGAAATCTACAGCTGCCGGGCTGCGTCCCAGCCCTCAGGACAGGAGGACACAACCTGGGACACCGCAACCTCCTACGGCTCCCTCCCCACTCCTGCCTCCCTGCCAAGGATGAAAAGCCCTTCCCCAGCCCCTCCACAAAGAAAAGCCCGCAGCAAACAGCTGCACCCTCTCTCCTAGGCAGGAGTGATGGTTAAGGACCAAGCTGTTTGTGCCTGAGCTCTAACTTCAGCTGTCCATAGCACAGCTGCCTGCAATATACAATCACCTACGGTCCAAGGCAGCCTTTAGTCAACCCGAGCACTTAAAACAACGCACAAGGATGTGTTATCCTAGGCACGCTGCCCAATACAGCCAACAAGGGATTCACCCAGCCTGGAGGCAACCTCAGCCTGCAGCCCTAAAGAAAGGGACCCTTGTTACGATTCTCTGGGGAGGCTGAGGGACAGCCACTCTACATAGGGACAACACACCCTGGGCAACAAGGACCTGATATCTCTCTACATCTTATTCCCTTGCCTTATTCCTTTGTGTTCACAAAATACTGTTCCTAATACACAGCCCAAGAGTTCCTCTCCGATGGGCTGCTTTTTCCAGTGCCCCATTACTTGCAGGGGTGAGCACTCAGTGTCATGTGGCAGCTCAGCACCACGCACTTCACTGCACAGCTTTCTCTCCAGAACTTGAGCCATCTTAAGCTATAGGAGCTGTTGGTAGGGCCAACAGGCTGGTGCAGAAATTAGAGATTTCTGAGTATTGCCTCCAGCTTATTCAGCCCTAAATCAGAACAGAAAGGATTGCATTAGGTTGGAATAAATCCTGAAGAACAGGACTTTTCCCACCAGCTTATCCTCACAACACAGTACCGCTCAGCTCTCTGACTGGAAAGGGTCATTTGTGGCCCTGATGATGGCAGGCAGCCTGCAGAAGCAGGGCAGGAAGGGATGCTTCCCACACCTGGTGACCCAGAGGCGGAAAGGCAGGAGCTGGCCCTCAGAGCCCCCAGCTCATTACCATAGGAAATAACTTTTGCTCATTACCATAGGAAATAACATTACTGTCCCTGCCTTTTGCCTTTCCACTTATTGCTCCATTATGGGTTTTTTCCCAGGTTGTTACAGCAGTGACCGCCTGTTTGCTTTATGTACATGAAAGCCATTCTGCCATTTGAATCAAACTGGTAGAAGTCTAGAGGATTTTTTTCCCCCTTCTTTCCACTGTTCTACAGCATAACAGGCCAAGAAGTATCAGAAATTAGTCTGAATGGGGTTTGTTTTGAGCTGTTGCAACTTTCAGCCAGTGAGGAATGAAGTCATCAGAACCAAATTTGGTGAGTGAACCCTGGGATTTTGCTGGTGGGCTTCTCCTGACCATGGCTGCCCACTCGTGTGCCACGAGTCCCCTTCACAGCAGTGGCTATAAGGAGAGGGGCTTCTCTGCAAATTCTGAGGCTGTGATGAAAGGAGCCTGTTTAGAGCCACAAGTTACATCATGGGAGCTCTGGGACACCCCACACTGCATCCTCTCCATGCCCAGGCACTAGATTAATAACATTGTGACCTGTGCAACACCACTTACTTTTCACTTCTGACCAACAGGACAATACAAAGCTGCAGTCAAAAGCATTTTACTACAATGAAGGCCTACAGAGAAGGATCAAGAATCTCACACACTATCAGAGTATTTACTTCTCAGTAGGTGTATTCAGCATTCAGATAGGGTTTTTTTAACACAAAGTGTTTTCTTCCTCACAATCAACCAAGTCTTGCTAAACCTGCTGTAAACTGTGACTGCTCTACTAAAGCCAGCATCTATAAAATAATATTAAAACAGTGACTACCTCTAGAGGGGAAATCTGAGGCATGTAAAGGGCCAGACATGTGGAGTGAATTTAAAGAACCATTTTCCAATCCCTCTCTCTTGTAAATATTGCAAATATTCTTATAAGAATGCTGAAAAACTACAGTGCACAGAGATTAGTTCAGATTTCACATCAAAAGCCCAAACAGAAAGTTAAGTGGCCTGGGCAGTCAGCAGGGAAAGAGCAGCTACATAAGCAAGAGTGCATTAGAGTTTTTACAGCCCAGGTGTCGACATAAATTAGAGAGTAACTCGAATACCTGTCATTAGAGGAGCAATCACAGACTGATCTGCCTGGAGTGTGGGAAAAACAAAACAAAACCCAGCCGCAGTTCTGCGTAATGTAAGGCAGCCTGCTTGGCCAAAGACAGTTCAGAATACCACCTCGGAGCCAGGTTACTGTCAATAAAAGCCTCAGTTCAGTGCAGCAAGCCACATAAATCAGTTTTGTAAGAAACAGGCAACCAGGTCTGGTAGAGATTTTAATTAAAAAGAAGAAAAATAAATCTTATTTTCCATTCCAAAAGTTAATTTTGGATGATTTGAGGCTAGAAAGTGCCGAGACTCCAAACCTCCACTAAAGTGGGTGGAGACGGAGAGTCTGATTTTACTCTCATTAGAGTTCACGGAAAGGCTCAGGCCAGTTTGCAGAGAGGGCTGGATGAGACCCACTGTATCTTATGACTTTGCTGAAAGTGTTTGAGTTATTTGGGATGATCAGACAGAGATTAAGAAGAGTGCATCCCACAAAGTCCCTTGACGTTCTCTGCTGTGCAGGGATTTGTAGCTCGGGGTTAGTCATTAAACCAGATCATATGCGATGCACTGAATCATATTTGCACATAAGTAATGAATTTGAGGAGTGTCACAGTCAGCTATCAAGACTGGTGCTGGCTCCCACAGCAGCATCTTTTGGATGCAGATGGCTGATGGAGCAAGGACCACTGCTACAGTCTGCACAGAGTGTTCAGCACTGCTGGCATCTTGTTTCATGAACTGGGAGAGAGCAACCAGTAAGATATACTGTCATCTGTCCCTAAGGACCACGACCTATTGAAAAACTCCCCATAACTTTCCCTCTGTGCTGTGCTTGTAGACAACAAACTGAACAGAAACTCACATCAGACCTTACAAGCTGACTAGATACTAAATGAGGACTCATTCTTCATATGACTTGTATCCCCTGTGTTCACGAACCTTCTCTGACCTCTGATACAAAAAGCTATAAAATACCATTTCATCTGTCATTTAAATGCTTATTTCAGTAATGCGGCCATGGAAAGTTCTTTGTAACTCTGCTGGGCTGTTACAAAACAAATACTTTTTTATAATTCACACTCCCAAAGGAATTAATGCAAGTTTGCAAATAAAGCAACGGAAAATTTTCAGCTTACCAAGTTATAAATGAATACACACAAAATATACCATTACTTTGCATATATAGGAGTTTTCAGTATTTACTATGACTGGTATTTTATCACAGATCCTCCTCTGAGAATAGCTACAAAATGAAACTCTCTTACACAAATTTATGTAGTATCTGACTTGCAGTAATTAAAAATTAATATCACTTTCAAAGCCCAAAAACCCTGACGTACATGAAGCTGGGCAATGTACGCTGGGTATCTGCACATGCAGGGAGTTGGATGACAACTGCACAAGCAATCAAAGCAACTTGAAGCATCCGTTCTTGCTTGGAAGAGGGCCTCTGCCCTCTGAGGTTTGGCCTGCTGCGTAGTTCATGCTGCGTCTCAGAAAGCTTTCAGATGGGCTGCTATGGTTTCAGTAATTATTTTTAAAGGTTCTCGGCAATGTAAAAACAAATCTGTGGAAGAGATTTGAAAATCAGGATGGAAATAATAAAGGGGAGGAAAATGTGGAGGCAAAACGTAATCTGAAAAAAAACAGAGGGTCTGCTTCAGCAAGAAACACCTTCCCTTCCCCAAACTCCAGACTTCAATCGCCTCTTCTTCATGGTGGAGCCAACCTTAGCTCACCCCAAACTACTCAGATACTGTGGCCAAAAGGTGATCATCTTTTCCAAAGGGTCTACAAAACTTTAAAAACTGCGTCCAAAGCAATAAAAAAATCCCCAAAAAACCAAATAAGCCAAAGGTGAATTAAGGATAAGAGATTAATTTTCATCTTAAAATATCCTACTATACTTATTTTGGTTTGAAATGAATCCACTTAAAAGCAACAAAGAAAAGCAACAGTGCTACTGAAAACACATTATTTTACATGTGAATTTACACGATCACCTAATATCTTGGCAGTACTGGCAAATGATATCTTGTTCTAATTCGTGTTAAAAACAAGTCCAAAATGTTATGCTCCTGTACTACCAGATTATTTGCTTGGTTGCAACACAGCAAGAACCTTCTCCTGCAGCTTGCTTCAGAGAAATAGATAGAAGCAGCAATACATTACTGCTATTAAAAATTGTCCAATAAGACAACTCAAAACCTGTCTTTAGATGGCTTGTGCAAAACTAACAGACCAGATAACCATTAAGTAGATCGAAGGTTGCCATTATCTCCATATTGTTTGGTTCTTTGTATCATATATAAAATCTACCAAATCAGACCATCCTTTTCTCTATTTTAAAACTACAGATTTTAAAACAAACCAATATTAACTGCGTTGATCCACTGCCTTTATTACTACAGCATCAAAAGCTGAATTTTAAAAGTTGAATTTCTAAATAAAAGTAAAATATATGTCAGCTGATAGGAAGTGCTGTAATTTCACTGCAGACCTAGGAAGTTTTCTACCAGAGGAAGATATAGTCCAAAAGTACTGATGTGAATCTGTGTGATAAATGATGAGGGCTACCAGTTGAAGCTGTAGGGCTAAAGCAGACTAGCAGCAGGGAAGATTAAAAACTGTCTCTTCCTCTTGTGATATTGAGCCACCAAATCTATCACATGCTTTATGCAGAGCTGACCAGCACTTTGCTACCTCCAAGACCAGTTACTGGATGAAATGAACAGCTACCTAGAGGAAACACATAAAGAAACCCTGCAGAGGACCCCCTGCTTTAGCCTTGCTTCTTGGGAAGAGCAGTTCCAGAGCAAATTAGTGGTTTGGTGACCACCACGCAGAAGGTCACCTCCAAGCCAGCGGCCAACCAGAGGGATGGATGGAGAAGCAAAGCAAGGAGAGTGCTTGGACATACCTTCAGTCTTTGGCCAGCCTGGACATGAGCTCCAGATTGTCCTCCTGAATTGAAACCCTGTGAGAGATGTGGAACTGGTGGGCTGGTGCTAGAGTGGTCGTCAGGCAATGAGCCCTTGTGGCTGCTAGTTCAGATTCCCATTCACAGCTGGAACAGTAGAAGGACCAACCTGAAATTCTGCCTCTTCTGTTTGGATTTAGTTTGGATCTTTGTGAAGCTGTAAAAATCTAACTTGCAGTGCATTGAATACCTCTCCATGTGTTAACAAGAGAGACCTTAGCTTTCAGCATCTGAGTTTGCATGTGTGCAAGTCACCCGCAATGCTCATGCACTGTTCCTATCACCAACAATTTCCATTTGGTCCGATCTGGAAAACATCCTGAGTAATACAAGGATGAATTTTTCTGTTAAGTATTTCCAATGCTGCTTTTTGGCAAGAAAAAATGTCGAAAGTCACTTGGAAAAGAAAGGTACAGCTAAGAAATGTTTCAATTATTTCATAAATAAGCTGCCAAAATGCAAAGAGTAAAATCCAGGCAATACTAATATTCTTCATATTTATACCATTGTAAGCCAAGCAGAGATCAGAGTGTTGACTAACTGCAATTACATTTTCATGTAGAACTACAACAGAAATGCAAGTTGAAATAGCTTTATAAAGCCATTTTTACATAAGTCTTGTAGTTTCATCTACTTTTGAAGCAGGACTTGATATTTAGGAAATACAGATATTTATGATATTACAGATATTTACAGATATTATAGATATTTACAGATATTATAGGTGAGATAACATTGAAACAGAAGGTTCCAATTTTACCCCAGCACTTTAGCTGAAGACTCACCATTGATACTGGGACTATGAAATTTGCACATATGCATCTGAGTACACAGTAGACATCTGCAACAGATGATGCCAATTTAAACACCTATAGAAAGGGTACACAATTAAGCTGTCCATACCTAATCTAAGGTCTTAATTGCTCAGTTGAAAGCCCCTGGAAGTAAAGTTAGCTTCTGAAGATTTCATTTATGAAATATGTTTCTCTACGTGTTTTGGCAGTTATCTAATAGATGTACAAGTTCTGGTTTGCATCAGTCTGTGGTTCTTTTAAACTCAAAGCAATTTAATGTTACATGAAAGACTAACTCATTCTAGGAATTTAGATTCCCTGTTCTGCCTGTATGCTAAAATTTGTGTATGTTGGTTTACTACAAGATTTAATAATGTGGTTTTGGGGGGAAAATTAGAGAGAAGTTGGAAATTAATTTTATGTCCTGTCCAAGCCTGAGCCATGAAGAGATTTCTATCTTAACCAGAAATTTAAAAACCCAAACAAGACAAACAGTTTTGTTCTTAGAAGCACAAGTTTCAGCAAAGCCTATGTGTGCTTTAGGTATTTTAAATTTCTTTTAAAGCTAATTTTAGAATTTTTAATTTTTGAAATTTAAATTTTGTGCCAAATTCACCTTTGATCTCTTTGAGGGAATAATAATAATAATAATAAAAGGGTTTTGATAAACTGATGTCTTATGTTTTCATAGCTTCACTAGTGTACTGACATGGCACTGCCGAACCAGCACAGGGCACTCTGACTCCTGACTGTCTTGATCATCCTCTGGTCCCAGGGGGGATACACAGCAAGCTGGTACCACTGGACATAAGACTGGGAGGACACGGGTGCCACAGATGTGGACAAAGAAGGGGGCTCAAAGTCTTATAAAGGGGACTAGTTTAAAGCATGGCACAAATCAAATAAAAGCAACCAAGGTCAACAAAGTGAAAACGCCCTTCTGCTCTCCTCTGCATCTCCGATTACAGAAGTCTTTGCTCCAATTTATTTCTCTTTGGAAACAACTTTTTACAGCTGCACATGGCAAGTGCTTAGCTAGCGAGCGAAGAAGGGAAGCTGGAAAGAATGATTATTAATGGATTCTGCCAAAAAAATAGGCAGGGCAAAGTCTTTAGTGGCTTAGCACAAGAACTAGTAGAACTTCCCCTAGGCAAAGAGGGGGAATGTCCTGCGTTGTCGTCCTCAGAAGGGAAACAGTGCAGCTGTATGGCCTTCTGCAGCAACTTGGGCTGGACCCCAAGGAAATACACAGCACTCCGATTGTCTACTTGTGGATGTGGTCAAGTCCACACACATTAAGAGAGAGCATTCACCCAAGTCGTTGTTAGTTAAAACCAAGAGATGCAATTCAGCCATCTGCATTTTATTTCAGGTATTTGTACCTCCAACCGTTTTCCACGACCTTCGACAACAAAGTGTTTCCATGCAGCAAGCGTAGTCAAGTGTGCCATGTGGCTGCCTGCCCTGGAGGGCACAGGCTTACCAGTGGGCTCAGGGGACTGTCGGGACATCACAAAGTCATATCTAGCTGACCGCATAGGTCAGACCTGGGCAGACGTGTCAGACAGGTGATTATGCTAAGAGGGACAGATCCACATCTTGCCTAAACTTGGTGGGACGTGCACGCCATTGCTCAACAGGAGACAAGGTACCCCAGCCAGCTGCTATGGGACCAGCAGTGGCTCCTGCTTCCTGCAGGGTTTTGGAAAAGTCTGCATTGCACCTTTGTGTAAGCTGGCAACTCTGAGAGTGGAGCTCATTGGGAGCCCAGGGAGCAGCTGGTTTCAGAGGTTACTGTCTCCATGCCAGGCAGCAGACCTAGCTGAGCTCTTGCTGGTATTCCAAATGCAGCTTTTTGTATGAAAAGTAGTAGCTTTGTGCTGTTTAATCTAAAAAAAAAACCTCAAAAAACCCCAAACCAGTATGTATGGCATACCACTGTCAAGAAAATACATACCTACAAAGCCAAAAGCAGCCACATGCCATCATTCAACACTTGCATTTCCTCTTTAGAACATTCATTGGCAAGTCCTGTTACTCTACAGGACTGCTCAAATTTGTCTTTGCTAATGTCATCTACCAGCAACTCAGAGGAGAAAACAAATGAGTCACTGCAGGCTGGCTCAGTGCAGGTGCCCTGGAACAGCAGGTATTGGAGGGTGGCAGCTGATTTCCTCTTAAACTTCTTTGTAATAAGAGTGGCTGTCACAGTTGTTAAACCCTAGCTAAAGTTAGTACCGCATCTGCTGATTCCTGTAAATATGGCTGAAACCCTGATCCAACTGAACGGTTTGGTTAGCTCGCATGGGCAAAACCAAATTGGATTTATTTTAAGAAAGTTTAAAGACTCAGTTTAGCATCTGGCAGACTGATATATGACTCTTAACATCTCTGCTTTCTAAACCAGAATTGGTAATTAAACACAGAGCTAAGAATCACTTCAAGCCTGAGGCCACAAGCTTCCAGATAAAAAAGAAAACTTTTTCCAGACTCAGAAAGCTGCTTTATCTGGATCAAATCCACGGCTGAGAGGAAGCTTGCGTTGGTTTTGTTGGGTCATAAGACATTTTTACTCTTATGAAATACACTTTCTCTCTTAAACTGCAATCCTGATGACTGGCAGTCCTCAAACAAGTGATGGTGCAAGGATCACTGTTTTCTTCTGCATCTGCCAAGGCCCTTATAAGCAGGCTGGCTCATGGAGGGCTGGGTTAAAGGTGGTACTGGTCCAGGCACCAACACACAGAGAAAAAGCCCTGCTTCTGCACAGAAGGGGTATGGCAGCACCAGGGCTGCTGTTGAACAAAGCCTGAACTCTGCACCCAAATACTGCTTCAGGTGAGCCCTGATCCATCAAAACTTGCTAGTAGGAAACACTATTCAACGCAGACCAAACTAAGGTTTTGCATGGTAGCATGACCCTGAAGTTTGCCATTAGCACCAGAGTTTTGAGATCCATGATAAAAATGAGCAGTTTTCTGCCTTCTCACAACTGCTCACCTGAGAAAGCAGCACAGCCTGCCTTTCTAGGTCTTCTTTTTATGCTGGGGGCAGACATGGTCCTTAGCTTGCCACCTGCTAATGGTAACAACCCAATACCTTCCCACAGCGCACAGTATAATGCACCCATTTTATCTGTTGACTTCCAAATTACGAGAGTAAAATCTCCTCAGGAAACTCAGGAACAGCAGGTCACCTTCTCTCCTTGAAAACTGGAGTATGGGATATACTGTATCATACGTATGGAAGTGCTTATTGCCTTTAAAATAACTATTCAGCTTTCACTAATAACCCGAACAATTTAAAGTCACTGTCAACAAGGAGAATGAAATACAGAATGACAGACAGCAGGGCTGGAAGAGGGCACTTACCCTTCCCCTGAGTCACTCACTATTGATTATATCACTCCTGGCAGGTATTTATCTCTTCTCTCCCAAAAAATCTCCAGTGATTGAAATTCTGCAATATCCCTCAGTCATCTGCTTAGCCTTACGGCTAATGAAGCTTTTCCCAGTACCTAATCACAGCCTTTGCTGTGGTTTCATTTGCTATTTCTGACCCTATTTACCACTGATGTGCAAAATAATCTATTCCTTTTCTCTTCATGGCTATTTGAAAACTGTTTACATGCCTCTTTGATCTCTCTTCTCTAGGCTAAGCAATCATATTTCCTCCAGTCTTTCCCCACAGGCTGTATCTGGTCTTTCTGTCAACATTACTGCTGTTCCAAGGATGTTCCATAATCCCACATCTTTAACTCAGTATTGCATTGTATGTTCTTTTGCCGTATCCAATTTATTAATTTGAAATAAAATACGTCAATTTAAAAATACTCATATTTTCGCTACCTGCATGTCTCCCTCCTTCAAACACACCTTTCTTTCTAACCCAGTGTCCAAACAGGTATCATTACACAGTAGTACCATCTTTTTGGGTCCTCTAATGTGGAATAACTCTCACAATATCAGACATTGCATCAATTGTCATTGTGGCAGCAGGTCATCATGCTTAGTATGACTTGTGGAGCCACAAATGGAGCAAGACCTTTGTCTGCTCCCAGGGCTAACCCTTCCCTCTCCTGTCTCCCAAGCCCAGCACCCAGATTTCTCCAGACTGTGGTTTCCAAAGCTAGTGCGCTGCTGAAGCTACAACAAAGCATCAACACACCTGGACCACCAACAGACCATACTGAAACTCAGAATGGTTTTGTGCTCAAAACCAGAGAACCAAAATCCCAAGTGCCTCTGGTACCCTTCCAGCATTAGTTTCCATCTGTTCCATTAATCAAAGTAAGCCACAGTCAGGGCTTACAACACACTGCATTTGAGACAAGAAATTATATCTGATCTGCTGGACTACACCAGCTCTAGGTAAGCACACTGCAGCCTATCTACAGCACAAGTCTTCTGCTTGAACCTCTGCTTGAGCCTTTGCTCAGTAGAGCCAAAGTCTGAACATTGCAGCCTTCACCATGCAGTTCTCAAGTGTAACATCGTTTGCTCTGACTCAGGACAATTATGAATTCACAATACCTGGTCAAACCGTATCTTAGGTCTCCTGACCTACTCGTGAAGTCTTAAATCCCTCCACTGTTATGCCTGTGCTACCGGAATGAAAAAAATCCCCACTGCACATGTTAAAAGCTTGTAGATCTGGCAGAAAATTTAATGTTAACCTAAGGCACCTAAATCTGACATTGGGAATGGTGTGCCGCATCAGAGCATGTCAGTAAACTGGCATTGCCATTAATCCTGCCCTGGAGGAGAATGGCTTTTACATTATCACACTGCAAATCAAGACATGAGACGGCTCTATGCCTTCTGGCTGTTATAGGTCAGGAATGACACACTCCAGAGATGTTTCCCTATGCTGCTGCTCACACAGTGACTCCTCCCCACTCCCATCCCTCTTCCTGGTGCAAACCCCTCGGGCTCTGTACCTTGTCACCAGCAGGAGCGATGCTCACACAGAACAGAAGGCCTGGCAAATCCAACCCAGAATATACTTGCTGAAGTTAATTAGATCGCAGTGACATTTTCCTGCACATTCCTGCAAGGAGGAAAAAAAAAAAAGAACTATTAAATGTGAAACCACAGAGCCTGGGTATGTATCCATTATGCATTTCCTTGTGCAAGTAGAAATTCTGCATGAGAAACTGGCAGTGTGTAAAGAGGAACCCGCCTCCATCAAAAGAGGAATTAGAACAGGAAAACACACTGGCTGTGCTCTCTGTATCAGTCCCTGAGGCCAAAGGGCCTAGTTTGTTCTCAAACAAAGTTAAGATAATTCACCTGACTTCAGCATAGCATAGTAAAAGCCAGTATAAATGGTGTAATGAAAGCAGAAAAGTGTAAACACAAGTGTAGATGATGTGTAAGACTGAATGGAGTTATCCACTCCTACAGTTAGCTGATCCTCTTAAAAGGGCTATGGTTCACCAACCAGCTTTGTCATAACAGGTTTCTATAGTTTAGTCTAGAGAGAAATGCACGCAAAAGCTGAAACAAATCAGCTAAAAGTAAAACTGAACTCCCTCAACCTCCAGGTGCTTTTAACAGCTAACTACAAGAATGATTCTCCCCAGGGGGTTTGCTCCGGGCTGGGGCACAACCGGTCACTTCCCAGTCCTGTCCCAGCCCAGCATCA
>JANHGB010039621.1:0-38454 GCA_026283785.1 Coracopsis vasa
GTTGGAAGGGACCGTAAAGATCATCTACTTCCAACCCCGTTTCCACTAGACCAGGATGCTCAAAGCCATGTCCAACCTGGCCTTGAAGTAGTAGTTGTAGTTGTTCAGGTAGGCCTTGATTTACTAATGTTGTTTTTCTGAAAAGGCACCTTTCACCTTGATGCCGGTGAAGTTGTTGTTATACTATGTTGTATTTCTTACAACGAGACTTACTTCAAAAGTAAAATGCAACAATAACTTCTTGTATCCTGGCGGTATATCTACTTATTATTCTCACAAGTTAGGGTTAGTTTTAATTTTACCTCTTCTTGTGGCAACTCTTGCTTCAGCCTTGACCTGTGAACACTTTTAATACTAGGGAGGCACTTAAGGATCAACAGCCTCAGCTTGCTGCAACTGATAAGTAACTTTTAATTTTTTTTAAAGGAATGAAAAGAGACCACTGTTTGTCTTTTCTTTTCTTTTTTTTTTTTTTATTTCTAAGAAAGGGAAGGGAAAGAAGGAAATAAAACCAGCTCTATCTTTTCCTCATGAACACAAGCACAGAGACACATTTGTCTAATAAATATGACTTTTGAAAGCAATGGTTTTCCTTAGAAAAGAAAGAGAACAGAACACCTACAAAAAGTTTGCTCACAGATTTTCCTTTAATCGTGTGAGGGAGAGCACATATGGATTTGCATTCTTGTATAGAAGCCTTTTGCAATCCCTCTGGCTCTTGCAGAAGCTATTCCCTTCTACTTGTCTTGGTATTAAGTACCCACATGTTTGGATTGAAGACCATGCTGCCACATGCTGACAAGCAGTCAGTGAGGTTAGAATGAAGCACTTGGGCATCATGCAACACATGCTCCGCAGATAATCCAGGAGGAATTTTTTTGGCTGTGTTAGGGTTGTCCTTAGGCTATCCCTATAGTTTACTCCCTATGCTCTTTTCAGCTAATGGTAAGAGATAATGTTCTCTGCAGGCTTTTAGTCTTTTTGTGTATTCCCACAAGAGAATCTAATTAATACCTATTCTAGCATTGCCTCTGTGAGAAGTCATTTAAATGAGGCTATCAATCTGCTGTCCAGCTGTTACCAATCCAAGCTGAATTTGAATTGACAGCAGAGCGTGAGAGGAGTAGTGTTATCTCTGTACCAGTTGCTGATGCATCACTTTAGGAGTGTGTGTGGTAATACATTGGGTTCTCAAATCTATATTTAGGATATGACTTCAAAAGGAGGTGAACACCTGGAGCTTCTATTGAATTGTGTTGAAACTGTAGGTATGCCTCTACACATCAGGCCTGCTGGAATTCTTGAAATGGGATTTCACATGTGTGCTCTGTGGGCAACTACATCCAGGGATCCTTCTTGATCACCATTGCCTCTCATATATACCAACAGGCCTACCACAACCACCTCCTTCCCTCTGCACAATTGAAAATGGGAACTGAGATCCCTCAACAAGCAATTCAGCTTCCCCTTCAGAGGACTAAAGCTTCCATGATGCAATGGTTGCCACTCATAGAGTAGTGTGGGCACCTTCCTTCCTGCCCACACTTCATTAAGACTTCCTGTCACATATTACACTGATTTTTGAGTTTGATTTTTGAGGAAAATCACAGAGGTTTAAGGAGGTCAGGGCTATAAGCCAGCAACTGTAGTGAATTTAACTCTAAACAAGGGCAATGGAAAGGAGAATGTGAGGAATTACTGAGCAAAAGAAAGCTCTTTGAAGTTTGAAACAAGTTAATGTATTTACAAGGTTGCCTGTATTTTAAACTGTAGGCAGTGGGAGATGGGAATGGAGGAGAGGGAAGGTTAGGAAGCTTGTAAACTCTTTAAAGAAGATTTTGTTCTTTCCTAGACTGTGGTATTTTTCAATGGTCAAAATTCAGTTACTACCCATGTGCTAGTGCTTTAAGCCTATGGAATTTATCTTTGTTTCTTGCAGTGATCCATTTGATAACATTTGTGATTCTTTTCTGTCTGTGGTGTACTTCTAGAGCATCACTAATAAGCTTCGTGACTCGCTTAGGAAAAAAGTCCTTTAACATCTTCAAACTATGGGCAGCTTTTAAGGTGGTGGTGGTGGTTGAGTCTTGTTACTCCGGCTGTGATCTAAAGCCTGTTGAAGTGAATGAGAGTCTTTCCACTTACTTCAATAGGCTTTAGATCTGTGTTCTTCCTCGTAAGTGGAGCTAAGTCTAAAACATTGAATATTTGGAAGAAGAGAGCAACACAGCTTATGTTTCCTGGCTCTGGGGTTTCCTTTGTGTTGTCCTCAGATCAAAACTTGTCTTCAAATGTTTTCTCTGCAATGTTTATTCGTACAAAAAGAGATAAAGGTCTTTGTTCCTCTAGAAGTCCCTAGATGACTAGATTGAACAAACAGAGCAGTAATGTTCTCACTGTTTTCCATCACCTACTAAAGTGCAGAACCTTCTCCCTCCCCCAGCGTTTCCATTTCCTCTACTTCCTGTCTTTGCAGATTGGGTAACAAATGCTGAATATTTCCTGAAGTTGACTAATGACAGGACATTGATGTCTGCAGCTGAGCAGTCTGGCTAGTGCTGTGTTGGATTCTTGACTGAAAGGAGGTGCTACAGCTGTGTTTATGAAGCCCCCCCTTCAATATTCTTCTGTCTTTTTAATACCTTTAGGGTATTGTATCAGCCTAGTCTAAGCACCCTGCAGCAAACATGCTTCAAATGACTTAATTTATTGCAGTATCATTATTGTCTTAACAAAAAGAAGATTATCATAGGCCAAACTGAGATACAGGTCTGTGATTACACATCCTTTTCACATATTCTGCTCAACAGAAACCATAATGATTGAGAAAACCCATTATTTGAATTTAATGGTTGTATTGGGTTTGCGTGGCAAGGTTTTTTTGGGGTGGCTGCAGGGTTGGTTTCTGCAAGAAGCTGCTAGAAGCTTCCTCAGTGCCCGACAGACCTGCCAGTGGCCAAGATTGAGCCCATCACTGACAGTGGTAGTGCCTCTGAGATAACATAGATGAGAAGGGGAAAAGTTACTGTGCAGGAGCAACTGCAGACGAAAAGAGGAGTGAGAATATGTGAAATAAACAACTCTATGAAGAAGTGAAGGCAGGGAGGTGCTTCAGGCACCAGAGCAGAGATTCCCTGCAGGCTGTGGTGCAGCCCACGGTGAGGCAGGCTGTCCCTGTGCAGCTCATGGAGGACCCGGTGCTGAAACAGGGGGATGCCCATAAGAGGCTGTGACCCTGCGGGAAACCTGCACTGGAGCAGGCTCCTGGCAGGACCTGTGGCCCCATGGAGAGAGGAACCCATGCTGGAGCAGGTTTGCTGCAAGACTTGTGACCCCACGGGGTACCCACGGTGAAGAAGTCTGTTCCTAAGCGACTGCACCCCATGGGAGGGACTTAAGCTGGAGCAGTTTGTGGAGCACTGTCTCCCATGGGCTGGATCCCCTGCTGGAGCTGAGGAAGAGTGCGAGGAGCCCTCCACCTGAAGAGGAAGGAGTGACAGAAGACAACATGTAATGGACTGACCACAACACCCATTCCCTGTACTCCTGTGCCAATTGAGGGGAGCAGGTAGAGAAAACTGGGAGTGAAGTTAAACCCTGGAAGAAGGGAGGAGCAGGCAGAGATGTTTTTAAGATTTGGTTTTATTTCTCATTATCCCACTCTGATAAATTAAGCTAATTTCCCCAAGCTGCGTCTGTTTTGCCCATGACAGGAATTGTTGAGTGATCTCTCCCTGTCCTAATCTTGATGCATGAGCCTTTTCATATATTTTCTCTTTGCTTGACCAGTTGAGGAGGGGGAATGGTAGAGCAGCTTTAGTGGGCACCTGGCATCCAGCTAGGGTCAACACACCACAACGCTTTTAGAATTAAGAATAAAAGAGGGTAAGATCTTCTACAGGTAGAAATTAGTTTGAGTTTGGTTTACACAAAGTTAGGTTATGCATCTCCTAAATTAATAATGTTTAGAATGGGGTTTCTTAGGTCTCCCAGCTAACTTTTGTAGTGAGAGTGTAAGAGCCAGCAGGGAAAGGAATTTAATGAATTTTATTTTATAGCTTAGGCTTTCCCTGTGAAATGGCTATACTGTCTCCTCTTGGCTGGGGGATTTCTCTCTCATTATGTCATTAAAATTTCAATTGTTCCATTTCTTATGTGTTGACTGAGATGCATAGATCTGTGTTTCTGTATGTATCAAATTATAATGATGTTCTATAACAAAACATATCCTTTGGCTTGATTAGTAATGGTATTGATGTGAGCAGAGAGAGTCCAGTAGCAAAGAAAACCAGGCATATAGATTATTTCCTTAGCTGACATGCAACGGCTGTTGATTTCAGTGCGCTACAGTGCTACCATATATGCTTGCTTTGGAGCTAGAAGCATCTCTTCAAAGCTGGACAAAGATCAGCAATCAAAACAGTGGCTAACAGAAAAATTTAAGCTTCTAAACAAAGAAGGTGGAAAGATGAGATAGAAATGAGTTCTATATTGATATGAGGGTTAAGAGGAACAAGGAATCTCACCCATGTGGCAGAAATGCTCATGGATCTTTGATCTAGAATCAGATTGTTCCTTTGTGTGTGAATATAATGAATGTGATTTGTATTTAAATGCCTTATGGGGAACATACCTGTGAAAAAAAATCTTAAAACAAGTGGGCTTAACTTTTGGCAAGCTACAAAAAGCTATTTTTTTAATATGTATGCTGAGTTCGGCAACATCGGCTTACTCTTGACTTCAATATTAGAATATGATTCTAATAGGCTTTTAGTCTTGTTTGGTAAATGAAAGTAGAAGACCTTTGGGTTTTTACACAAGTAGTGAAAAATTAAAGTAGTCTGAACAGAAGCCTTAAGACCCCTTCAAGGACATGGTTTTACATGCAATAACGAATTTGAATAATATCATTGCTTTTAAATACATTTTTGTATGCTGAATATTACAAAAAAAATGGGCAATTCAGTAAGAAAACACACACCTCAATCCTTTACTCCATCTCCTCTATAACTGTTATTGTATTTTTCTCTGCTGTGTTGTGATTTTCCAGTGTAGAGACTTTCAAATGAGAGTTAACAGATGCTGTTCCACACAATCAGACTGCTCCTGAGGGGAGCTTGTTCCCACCAGACATTTTACAACATCTGTTTGAAGCTGACTTTGCGCTCCTTCTGTTCCATCTCAAATTGGAAGCCCCGATGAGAAGAGATGAGAAGGTACATATACCGAGGCAGGGCTTTGATCCGCCATGCCACACACTGACTGACATTTCCACTTACATTGAAACATGCTGCTCTCAGATACATGGTAATAAACAGGGCTGTTCAGCTGGCTAACAGAGATGCTGTTGAGACAGCAGGAAACAAAAAATCACCTTTGTTAGCAGAAAACTCATTTTTTAAAATCTAAACCTCAGAAACACATTACACTGTTTATACAGTCTGTTTAATCTTTTATATTTTCTTCACCCACAGCATGGATTTTATTATTTTATAGATATGCTAGCACACTTCTTATGGATCTTACTGGAGTTCTTAAGCAGAGCTTCAGAGTTTTTCCTTATACCCAATTTTATCACTTCAAATTTATGCTGCTATAGTGTGCAAATATATTTTTTCTTCATTACAGCAATGCAAACCTTTCTGTTCTTATGAACCTTTCTCATCCCAACAATTGTGTCCTTCTGTTCTTGATTAAAATCTTTTGCCTTTAAAATTATGCCATTCAGTTCTGTCTCTTTAAAAAAATAGGGAAACAAAGATATGCATTTTTCAGAGGAGGGAGGATATTGCAAAATTGTTTTTACAATTATTCAATATATCTAAAAATACAACACTGCAGAAACAAAGAAATTCTTTCATTTCAGTGACAATACCAGAAGATCTGAAGTTAACTGACAACTTTGTCTTCTAATACTGATGAACAGAGTCCTCTTCTTTCTTAATGTGTGATGTTTTGAATGCTGATCTGGGAGAATAAAGGCATTTATGAAGCATTTAAAAAGCTTTGATAAGGTGAAACTTATTTTCCATTTTTGAAAACCATATGTTTTGTTATTTTAACCTGCAAGCTGAATGCCCTAGAAAAATGGTGAAACCCTTTGATTATTCTAGCATTTTAAATAAAGGTGCTGAAGGCACATAAAAGCTCATATACTTTGAAAATAAATAGGAATTTTATCTAAAATTCTCCCTTCTCAGTGATCATGTTATCTCTCATTCTTCTATGTCTTCTCAAGGTTTCATAAGCTGTTGAATCTCTAGATAGGAATTTAAGAATACATTGGGTCATCTCTCAAAGTAGTAGAATCATAGAATGGTTAGGGTTGGACCAAGTAGTGTTGACCAAGTAATAATTTTGCTAAGATTTCAGTGCTTCTTCATGAGATTCTCTATTATCGATACTGAGAATATGGCTCCCATTCAGATTTGACTTGTAATGCTTGAGATAAGATGGTCACACAGGAGAACAAGGAAAAGTAACAAGGTAGAGGGAAGAGCAAGATTGTTGTTTTTTCAAAGTCCAGGAACAAGCTTCTGGGAGACATGGCTAAAGGTCATAACTACCTCTAGTATCTTTTTAAAATGCTTCAGTAAGGAAATTACCAGAGATTTTTCCTTCCTTGCTGAACGTTAAATAGTTCCCTGGCATATAATTAGGGGGTTTCAGTAAACAGAAAATATTCATGTACTACTATGGTCTGTCATAGTTCTTTTTCTTTTCTAAGATCTGTCATCTACCTGACTTACTATCTATATCATTGTGTTTTGTCAGTGGCTGCTGGAAACAGGGCTTAGTCAATGAAATAGCAACCCTTTCATGCCCATGAGAGTCACAAGACATTCTAGACTTAGTATCTGAACTGCTTCTAGTTGAAATGTTGCTTTTAACTTGTCTCACAATAGGTTAGAACACATCCTCAAGGCTTCCCTGTTGTTTATATACTATATCACACGCATGACATAACAGTGATTGACTGAGTATCTACTTGAAAGTCATCACTCATTCTCACTGGGATGGACCCCAAGGGTCCCAGGAAATCCAGTGAAGACTCTTACTTTGTTCCTCTGCAAACTAAGTAGATTAGCACAGTAATATCTCACAAGATCAGTAGTGCCAAATAGGTAAGCCAGGCAGGGGAGGTTGCTCCCAGATGTGAGAAGCTGGTACAAGAGTTTCTAATATTTTAGGCTATTTACATTTGCTTTCAATCTCTTGAAAAAGAGTCTGAAGTTGGATTTTGAAAGCACCAAGCACCTTAGAGGAAGTATCTGATAGGAGGAGGCCTGAGTGAATTTCCCCATCTTCTTCCAGATCTTTTGTGAACTACTGTATTATGGCAGAGACAAAGTGTGGTATTATCTTCTTGAGATTCAGTCTCTAAATACACAGCTCTTTCCTTTCATAGATGGTTGAATCCAAGAAAGATTGGAGGTTTAGACAGTCTGGTCACATCACTTCAGATTCATGGTGGTAGGTCTAGCGTCAGTGACATGGATGAATGACTTTAATAAGGAAGTGCAGTGGAAAAGCATCTTCCACAAACCTATTTGTACCATATGTTATGCCCCAAAATGCTGTTTTAGTAGAACCCCCAACCTTGGGGCCTTCTGTTTGTTATTAGTAACATTTGCTTTCAGTTCCCCACCATTTTTTGCATGGGGTGTGTAGGGGGGAACAAGGAATATCTGAAAACAATAACTCTTGTTCATTGACATAAACCGGCTGTCAGTTCCTTGTGGGACCCAGGCTGATAAAAACCAGGGAAAAACTATTTTATTTGCAATGTAAGGAATTTTAGCCTGTGGAGATTTTTAGTTCAACAGCAGTAAAGGTAGGGACAGCAACCAGTGAGGCTGTTAAAGGTTACATTCTCTCCCGCCCTCCCTTTTTCTCAGTCCCTTGAGTCATAATTAAAACTCCAGAAAGTGAGAAACTGTTACTAATGCTAACACACGGTTTGGCACAACAGAATCATGCATTTACTGACTTGTGTTTTTTATTTAATTTCATTTTTTATAGGTCAAGCTGAAATTTTACTTTACTATTTGGTGTTCTGAGGGCTTTTTCTGAATCTGAAACTTTTAATTTGATTTGAGAGTTTCACAGGTATAGCGACTATGGAAACAAACACCTTGTTCAGCAGCTTGACAATAATTATCTCCTAATGGAAAAATTAGGCACTTTAATCAGATGTGACTTTAGTGCTCTCAAATTGAAAATGCTGGAGATGATCTCTTGTTCTTTGTACTGCTTAAGGATTTCTCTCAAGAGATTAGCTGGACACAGAGGTGACCTAACTACCTTTCATATCTTTTTGAGAGCTCTCCAGATTTGAAAGGACGGTTACTTAATATATTATTATTGTTGTTATCCATCTTTTCCAGGATGAAAACACTATACAGGGTTACTTAGAAGACCCCTACTCAGACAGGACTTAGTAAATTTGGTAGGTAAAATCTGAGAGGAGTTTAGGATTTTGCATTACTGCTTTCAGCTTTTTCCTTAGTGCTTAGGAATGTCTTGTGACTCATTTATAAGAAAGACTTTCTATCAACACAGGACTCCTTTGAGTATCTGTTGAAGAAGTTTATTTACAAGTCTTTATATCCAGTCATGTCTTCAGTTAAATACTTACAGGTCTTAGAAAGCCATTCCTCAGCAAAAGGTGATTCTAAGCCAAACTGAGGTGGAAGGGTGCTGCTCAGTCCTGAGACTCCAGTGTATGAGCTTATACTTCCCGTGTACAAATACCAGCAGTTTAAATCGGTCAGTGAGATCCTTGGAAAATCTCTCAGTGGAGGAGAAAGAATTGTTGGCACCTGTTGGATTGCCATTGCCGTTTCTTAAAATACCTTAAAATGACCCCTTTAAGGTCATCTGTTAAGCTACCGATCACCTCTGACCTTGCAGCCTGCTGTGATTTCAGCCCAAGGTAATATGAACTGGTAGACTGAAAAAACATAGTCTCCCTCCCGCTGTAGATACATTTCAGTGCTTAATAGACGTGTGTTGTCTTCCTCACCCCCTTTTGCCGTCCATGGGGTAAGCTGCATTTTGGGCTCAGAAGGCCTGGAAAGCCTTTTGACTTCAGTTCACCCGAGTGCATCCTGTTCATAGTGGATCTCAATTTTTAAATCGCAGAGTTTAGATAAGCCATTCCCATGGCTTACTGCAAGGCAAGGGTTTTCTTGGACTTACAAGAAGACCCCTTGCCTGTGCAAGAACCCTGATGTGTAGATGAAAAAGGAACAGTATCTCTTGAAATGCAGCTACCACCTTTGGACAGTACTACTTCAGCTACCATCCTCACAGTATTTCTTGATGCTGCTGTCTCTCCAGTACACCAGAAATGTGAATTGTGGAGAAAGCTTGCCTTGTTTTCATTCAAGGGCTATGTCTTCTCCATATGTTGCAAGTAACCAAAGGCTATTAGATCAAGCTGCTTATAGAGAACACGAAATTATGAAATCAAAGAGTACTTCCTCTCTAGTTGTCTAGGTAACATACCAAAGTGTATCTGTTGCCATATTTAATAAGGTAGAACTGAAATTTTGCATTCAATTATAAGATAAAAGCCTAAATATAAGTGCTTTTTATTAGTTTAGCTACTAAGATTGGAGAAGAGAATAGAATTACTTTAGAAATTTACCTGTGCTATTGCTTCTGGGAGTACTATTTTCTCATGCTCATTTTCTACAAATAGCCATTCACCCATTTTTAATAAGAGTGAAATTCAGACCAGGATACCAACTTCCAGATGCATTTTTGCTATCCTAGGGAATGTTTATTTTCATTTTGAAACAAAGTGAACTTTACTATCACAGAATATTTTAAATTCAAACAGAAAATCTCAAGTGGTGTATTGACACAGTGCACTTGTTTCTAAAACCTCAGAATAAGCCAAATAAGTATCCATACTGAGTAAACAGATTATTTACTTTTAAAGTCTTTTCAGCTTCTGGTACTGCTCCCAGTTTGATCTCTGGCTTCTTGATTATTGATTCCTAAGGGTAGGGTCAGAGTGCCAGATGTTCTCTCTCTTGCTTGATGTCAGAAGTTGGGAATACTTCTTTCATGTCTTCATGGTTTGTGACCTATAGACACCAGCATAGTATAAGTAATAATAAACACACCAGTGTGCGCCCGGTGGAACTCCTCTGAAGCCAATGGGGTTATGTTAGTATAAGGTAAAAATTAGGCTATTTACTTAGAGGCATCCTACATTTCTATATATTTTTAAAAACTATTAACAATTTCTATCTGGTGTAGTATTCACAGCTATGGTTCTATGGTGCAGCTGCATGGGCATTTTCTGATGGTTTTCATCTTTGTCAAAATGTATTCAAATATTTAAATGTATGCCATCATGGAGGATGTTAGTGCATCCCTAATATTGCTGAGCTCCTTCTTACTCTGTAATGCAGCAGCAGTATACATGGCAGTCTCTACTGCCATTTACAGTAGTACATCCCAAGCTCCCAGGACTGTTCATCTACATGCCATGACAGGAGATGGTGCTTAGACTGACATCCCAACACCTTTCTTGCCCATACAGCAAAGCTCCAGCAATGCCAGCTGACACTTTGTTTTCACAGTGGAATTTAGTAGTTATAACTCTGTCTGTTTGCACATCTCAGCTTCTATTTTTAAGCACTGCTAATCCTCAGCTAAGGACCAGCCTCCATCTGGCCTTACAAGGGTGTATGGTGGTGAAGGAGGTATAAGGAGCCTTTCCAGACCTTGTGCAGTCCCCCTGGGAGCCAGGCACAATTGCTACCTTAAAAGTGGGGACAGGCAAGATGCTCTTGCTTCATCTCCCCCTTGAACACAGAGAGGCAGCAGGTGGAGGAGCCGTGCCCCACCATGTCCATGTGCGCCATGGAGGAAGAACATTCCCTCTCTGAAGGACACTCCTCAAATGGCAATGTGAATCTAGCACTCTTGTACCTCGAGCATTGTCTGAAGCGTGCAGCTTTGAGGTGGTTGGCTCCTTTTTGTTTGAAACTATGAAGTCCCTCACTTTGTGTGCTTTCCCTCAGGTTAACAGTTGTCAGTTCAGTCAAGGAAATTAGGCTGCAGTCTGTGCAGACTTAGCCTTGCATTTGTTGCATGTTTCCTTAAACAACAGGAAAGAGATAATAAGCGTGGAAGTCATGGACAAGCCGAGTAAGGAAACAGTCCTTCTCCATGTCAGAGGGATATTGTTCCTGCTGGAAAACTCAGCTGGGAAGGTGTTAGGGCACCAAGACAGGGGCACTTAGACAAAACCATTTTCCTGAAAGGACCCTTCTCTTGTTTTTCTTTTGTGTGGTTTTGAAATCCATCTCCTCTACTGGCTCAGTGAGAACGTGGAAGGAGACTTTTCTGTCATAGACTCCTTTGGCTGCTCAGCTGCTGTTGCATCCAAATAGACCGTGGAGACTAGAGGGCTGGTTTTATAGTCTTTTGAAATAGCTGTCTGGTTGAAGCAAGACAGGACCAAGCCTGCTCTCTTGTTGCTCCCGGGGAACGATGAATACCCTACAAAGAATTATGTTTTCCAGAGAAAAGAGGGTTAGTATGTGCTATCCCTTCCTGGTGAAGGCTGTTTGTTAAATGGCTAGCAGAAATCTGACTGCTAAAGCTTGAAGAAGACATGGTTTCAGTGTATTTTTACAGCCAAAGTAACTGAGAATGATGTGGTCTTTTGGAGTTTTTACTCGCCTTCCGTTTATTTTACATCTTTTAGTCAGGTGTTGTAATCTGTCTCCTGTTATGTAGTAAGTAGTCCATTAGGTCCAGAGCAGTGTCATTGTAGCAGGACAAGACCTTTGGCTGATAGCAGTTGGAGAAAGGATGGTGGTTTGGAGGACAGACATAAAGAGATCTGATCAGTAGTGATATCAGATGTCAGCCAAGCTGGTCTTGTAGGAGGTATAGTGGCTATAAGACATCACCATTACTGTGCTGAAGAGGCTCAGACAGTTGCCATGCCTCTATGTTTAAAAGCATCTATCCATTAACATTAACCTTTTGTGCCAAAGTAAAACTACACATTCAAATAACTTTTTCTTTCAAGTTAGGATTTGCAATTAAATGGTTTTTCATTGGTATTTGTGTATGTTAGGGCCCACTTTCCATCTTGTGCCTGGATCCCCGATATCTTTAAAAGCCAGCTAGGGAAGTCTACCACAATGAAAACACATCTGCCGTGTGTTACAAACAAAGCCTAAAAAGGAGGGGTAGTATGGCCTGTGCAAGTTAAATAAGTTTATTTTCAAATAAATATCTTTCCACATATGCCAAGCAAATACCTCAAGATACTCCAATTTTTCCATTAATGACTTGCACTGTTACTTAGTGAGATGGTAAAGGTTGTGGTACTTGTGCACTTGTACTGATGTTATTTTGCTTTATTCAATGACTTCAGTTACGATATTTCCTTGAGCAAAGTTAAGGTTGTATGTCCAACTATCCAACTGGACCTGAATGAAACATACTTATTAGAATCTGCATCAAATCACATTCAGTGGTGAGTAGCACACGCACTGTTCTGAAAGCACCAAGTATTGAAGCTATTTTATTTTTAACAATAGAAATGAGAAAAGGAAATAAATGGCGCTCTGTGTATGAAGAAGCTATTAACAGTTTTTTGGTTTTTATTATTTTACTTTATTATTGGAGAAACAAAATATACTATTCATTTTATTTTGCATGAAATTATACAGGCAGTAAAAGTTTGTGAACAAAGAAACACATTTTGCACTAATTCCACAGCACTTCTATTTCATTTTATGATTTTTTTTTATTTCACTTCTGAGAGTACTTCTACTGAATGTAGGGAACAGTAGGAAACCCACCCACTGGCTAATTTAACCTGTAAAAATTGTCTTTCTGCTAGTGAAAAAAAAAAGTAGCCTGCTGCCTATTTTATATATCTAATTTCTGTTTCCAAGATTATTCATCCTGTGGAACTTTGATTTTTTTAATGGTTTCCTTTTTCTGCATTTATTTTGTAATGTATTTCTGCTACTACTCTAAACTAAGAAAAAAAAGAAAAATTATTTATGTGCTTAGAAAATCAATCAACAGCTTTCCAAAAAAAATGAGCTATACCTGCAGATGTGAAATCTGTAAGAAAGAAGTAAGGAAAAATGCCAGCTTTTTTACTGGTGAAATGAAATAAAACCAGACTGAGGGTGGGATTCTATAAACCAAAACTTCCTAAAATAAAGGCATGCAATCTTTTAACCATATTTTTGTACGGTTGGTCTCGATGTTTATATAGTGAGCCTTTATTGACATGCCTGCTTATCTAGGTAAGACATCTTTATATGGCTTAATTGCCCTTTTACCAGTTTTCTTTTAAACTCCCACGTGACATTATTTCGATCTTCTGTTATAATCCTGTTTGATGCTTATCTGAAAGCATTTCTTCTTCTCATTTAGGAAGTCTAATTGGAAGGTGACTGCAATCTTCTATTTTACTTCACAACAATTTTACTCAAATGTTCAGGTTACTTCTTCAAAGCAGAGTTTTCCTGTAGCTGTTTTCTTCATTCAGTCACTGTAGATTATGCTACAGATAATCACAGCTATGCAGTCACAGAATGAAGGGGTATTTTATTCAAATCCAGAAGAGAATAAGGATTTGAGTCAGCATTTAGTTGACATCTTTACACATCCCTTTTCTATTACTGTGCTCTAGTCCATGATTACAATTCATTTAATCTATCATAAGGAAAAAAATACTTCCTTCTTCTGCTCCTCTTACAGACACATTCATTTAAAAGGCTTTGAGCCATCATGTCCCTTCACATTATTTATGACCTGAAGAAAACATTCTTATTTAGAAAGTTATGTGACTTAGAGAGCAAATGCTGCTCAGTATCCAAAAAAATAAGCTGTGGGGACAAAAACATTTTTATTTAACAAAGAACATATTTGACAGGATTTTTTTTTTTTTTTTTACTTAATTCCTGAAAAAATTTTGTTGGGTTGAGTTAAAATCAAAAATGTTTGTGACTGTATACAAAGGAAATGAATGTGAAAATGCACAAGTAATTTACATATGAAGTTACCTCAACCCTGCCTACTAGGATCCATCTGCGCTTGCATTAAAATAGGGAATTAGGGAGCCCGTATGTGTTAGTGCATGTGCAACAGGTGGAGGTTTGACCCACTGAATTACGCATGTGATATTAATACAAGCTGGGCTGTGCCCTGAACTCCTTTGTCTTTCAAAGATGTGTGTTAGGTTCAATTATATCTGTCTACTCTATCTGACATGCAGAACTTATTTTTCTGGTAGGCCAGTCAGCATCAACAATTTAAAATCCAGGATTAAGGGTAATATTTTACGTAATTTATCTACAGGATTCTGTGAAGACAAAAAGTTATCTGAACTGGTACTTAAAACTGAGAATAAAGTGCTAATCATTAGTCTGATGAAAAATGATGGTGAAAGAGCATAATTGCCACTCTAAGTGGTGTGAACTTCAAATGCAATCTTGCAGAGCCCTGCCAAAAAGCCCCCAAAGCCAGTACAAGGATTTGACTTCTAGTCAGTTGACAGTCGGCCAGTTTTGCCTCAGAAGGCAGTGTTACTGACCGAATTGTTAACACTGAGCAGTTTGGTTTTCCTAGGAGGCCACTGAGCCAAAAATGTGATCTTGCACAGCAGTGCAGTATCTAATGAAATATGATGAAATCATGATGTCGTATGCTGTGATTTCCTTAAGTCTGTTAGAACATAGTTGGCCATCAGATCTGGGCTAATAAACTAGACTTTCTAGGCTATGAATTATGACTGCAAGATTTACTTTTCCACTATTTGCAGCTGTTGTCCAGCTACGACTGTTATCTGTGGGCTGGGAACACTCATTCTGTGGTTCATGCTACTTTCAACAGGCTGGCTGAGCTCCTGTCATCTCTGCAGGCTGTGCCACATGGAGGTCGAGGAAGTAGTTCATACTAACCTCTTTATTGTCATGACTCTGTTGCTTACAGAGCCTGACCTACATAGCATCAAAACGACTCGGCATCCTTTGTGAGTTACAGTCAGTGCAGCAGCGACTTGGTCCAAGACTATGGTGAGAACTACTTGGATCAATCCCAGTTCCAAAGGAGTCCAAGTCTGGCATCAGTGTAGCTTCCTACCTTGAAATTGTTACTTCTAAAACCAAGTTATTTGTCATGTCAAAGCTATTTCTTTGCTGTAATTTTATGACATGCCTTTTCAGCTATCAGTGCACGAGGATCATGTTTGTGTTTTGTGTACTGACATATATTCAATATCTCTTTTTTTATAAGGATTCCCCATCATTGCAGTGCAACATGTTTGGCAGCTTAGGCTTTTTTCCATATTCTGCAGGATAAATGGCTAGTATAAATGATCAGCGAATACTGATCTTCAAATACAGCTTGCCAGATTAATACGTAAACTGTCTAAAATAGAGCCTCAGTTCATACCTCCTACTATTTCACCCTTAGCATCCTGAAGTCTAGTTCAGACTGTGCATCTGTCTCATGTTATAGTGATGGCAGGATAGTTCACTGTCATTTGAGGCTCTGAATTTTTTCTTGAATAATTCATCTTGCAAAATTCTAGCTGGTTGGTCTCCTGTGTAATATAGTGGAACCAATCAGCCATTTTAAACTGGCTGGTTGGATATTTAATGGCATAGCTGTTAGTGCAGTCACACACACATTCACAGAAATATTCTGAGAGATGTTTTTCTTGCTTCATTATGTTTGTAAATATTTTTTGGTTTTGCACACATTGAATGATGATTGAGCAAAATGATCAACTGCTAGCTATTATATATTATATTTTTATGTTAATAATTATATATTATTATACTTTTGGGGCTGTTTACTGAGCAGGTATATTCTCCTGACTTATGACTTTCTCATGCTTATAAATAACCTGCTCTGAACCTATCACCTTTTTAATGAATAGACAAAAAATAACGTGGACAAGACCGTGTCATGTGCAGCTTGAGCGCTACCAGTAGTTACTGCTAGTGAAATAATACAATGTGATGCCAGTCAGCTTGCCACCACCTCTGTAGGCAGTGGTCCAACCGCATGCTTCCCTGTACCGAGATACATTGATTATCTCATGTACTGGACTCCAAAAGTAAGCCCAATTTCAAAGGCTGCATCAGAACATTTTGCAGCCATGGATAACAGTGGCTGCCAATTTCTGTAAAGAATGCTTTTGGAAATACTTCTCAAATGTGCCCCGTTGTCATGCCAGTTCCTGCTCACTTTTTGTTCTGCACCTAGTGCATGTGCCTGCGTGTGTATCTTTTAATGTATCTTTTCTTTTTTACCCACTCTGTATTTTCTTTATAAAAGATCATTCAGATCTCACAGCTGTGCTGGAGGGCTCTGGCATGCACCAAAAAGAGCACGTTTGCACTGATTCACACAGAAATGTAGAAGACGGTATCAGATAGACAGCTAGATGAGGTCTAGCCCACTGGCCCACAGGCAGCTCATAGTGCTCCCAGGAGGACTTAGGCTGGGTTTCTCAGGCTCCAAGCTGATTAAAACAAGAGGTAATGTTAAGGCCATATCAAGTCTCTATTCTGGGGTTTGGGGAAGAAATTGACAGCTGTCTTGCAACTGGAGGTAAAAGGGACACAGCAGCCACAAGTATGGGAAAATCAACTTTAGAGAGTGATAGTCAAGAAGAAATTAAATTCTAGTATGCCTGTGTTTTTCTTCAGGGTTAGCAAATTTTAAGAATTTTAAGTATAAATAATAGTAATGTACTGAACACCATGAGTGCATAGTGTTGTAGAAAACACATGATAGAGACAGCCCCTGTCCTAAAGGCCCTGTAACATAAGCAGTGTCTGACAAACAGAACTCACTGGGAATAATTAGGATACCTTCTTAAAGTGTGGTGGTGTTTATGTTCTCTATAGTTGTGATTAGGATTGTCATGGGAGATCCTTTTGGAAAAACAGACAAACAAACAAAACAGAATCTGTGTGGTTTGTCCTTGGGCATCATGTGAAAGTACCGATGCTTTCTGAGGAATATGGGTAAAAGGAGGTAACATGTTAGGAAGTAGAAAGCAGGTACTGGTTTGGGGAACTATAGAGATGCTCATATGGAAAGTAGGTTTGGGTATCATTGCTGTTGGTGTATCATAAAACTAGAGATAACTGTCACTGTAGATACAGGCATATGTTTATGATAAAATCTAGATCTCATTCATCTCTTAAGTTTGCAAAATTCAGATTTGAGGTTTATTGAGGTTTTATGGCCTTAAAACGTATGTGTTGCAGAAAACTCAAATCTGAAAATTTACTGAATATGACAGGGTTTTGGTTGGCTCTGAGGTTTTTTTGTTGTTTTTTTTTTTAATTGCATTTCTTCCCTATAGCTCTTCTCTTAAAATGCCATTGTTATATTGCAAAGTGCCTGGTAGCAGTTACTAAAGCTCTGGGCAGAATTCTAAGGCAGGTACCGAGGCCTGTTGAAAATGTATGAATGAGATTTTATGCTCAGTTTAGCTCATGTTACGTCCTGTAAGGTGAGAATCTTTCTGAGAATTTGTAATGCTGAATCTGAGGAATGTATGAAGTTCAGAGGGCTTTCAGAAAGGATTTTGATTCTGTAATGCCTAGGATGTGAAGCTACCAAATACTACTTGTCAGACGTCGCAATTATGCACTATACAAAAGTCTCATCAGTGACTTTAGTCAATAGGACTTACACAGAAAGTTAAGCATCTCTGAATTTGATCCCTTGTTGGGTTTTTTTGTTTGTTTGTTGGGTTTTTTTTGTTTTGTTTTGTTTTTTAAAAAGTTGGTGCCTAACTTAATTATGATGGACCATATGATACGGCTTCTCCAAAAGGTATAATAAAGTATTTGTGGTGATAGAGTTGCTCATTATTTTGAAAGTATTCTTTCCTGTTTTGCCAATGTCCTTTACATTTTCTGCTCTGAAGATTGTTTTAAAAGGTAAATTCAAGATCGTGTGACTTCTGTGAGATAATTGCACAGTTTGGAGTTAAGGATGGGCTGAAGTCACTTGGGCTGTAGTCCTGGGCTTAACTCATCACTCATACAGCCCAGGTTTAATTTGAGCAATGCATTGCATAGCATATTATCTTTTAAATTATCTTACCTGGTCCTTTAACTGACTACATAATGGAAAAGAGGAAGAATATTGACTGCCACCTCTTTCCACTAACCTCTTGCTCATTGGATACTTATTCTTTATAGAATGAAGTGCCTTGAGCTGCTGAAAATGAGCACAACAGCTTGAATGTCTTTTGTAGCAGGCGGAGCAGTAGTTGCTCTGTCAGGTTGCAGGAACTTAGGTTCATAACAAACTTCTTTCTCCACTCTAGAGCTCACTAAAATCAGAGTGAACTCTAAAATTATTCCACCAGTAATTAAGCAAGCTTCATGTCAACTCTTTTAAAAATAAATATATTTTTAAAAGAAAAAAATACATTTATATATAAAAGAAAATATATACATTATATATATTTATATATAATGTTTTTATATATATTTTTATATATAGACGTAAAATAAAAATATATATAATATATATAAAAGAAAAATAAGTATATTTTTAAAAAATCCATAATCAAGCCATTGGCTCTAAAGGTGAGTTGCTAGTGCAATGAATTCTTGATACTTAAAAGAAAAAGAAAATTATTTTGGCTGATATAAGTGCAAATATCTACTGTACTTTCCATGCACTTCTGTTACCCACTTCAGGTTCCAAAACACTTTTCAAACTACAGTTGAGCTTTGCATGTTTAATTTAAGATCCTTTTGACATTGAAATATGAGCAATTTGGTGCTGCAAACCCTGTAATAGGATCACTAAAAGTGATAGCATACATGACAGGTAATAGTGTCCTCAAGTATTAACTATAAGAAATTTTTGGAGAACTTGCCAGACAGTGTTGTTTCCTAAGCTGGATCTGAGCTGTGGTATCAACCAGGCTGTCTCAGCAGAGTTGTATTTTCCTTGTATTCTAAGGGAAAAACCACTTTTCTTAGGAATAAAATAAAGCAAAAAATTTTGGTGAGGAGTATCTGACTTCTTATTCAACACCCAGCAGTACTGCAGTGTAAATTTCCTGCTGGGCTGGGGAAATAAATCAGAGTATTCTTGTGGAAAGCAAACTTTTTCTGTGAAAATGAGAAATTACAAAAGTTCAAGATTTTTGAAGGTCCCTTTCTAGTGCTAAATTTAGCAAAATATTTTTAACCATCCCTTACCCATACTGTTATTAATATTGGTGTGGGTTCTTTAGATATCAAATAGACTCCACGGTATCTTGTGGTGGACAATGCGGACGAAACACTTTTTTTTTCTAGCTTAATATCTTCCCAGATAATTTAATATCTTTCCTGATACTATGCTCTGAAAGCACAACAAATGTTTTTGCCTAGTCTATGCATGTATGAGGCTGATTGATGTGGCTGCGATTTCTCCCAGAAGCAGATGTGAGAAATGGGAAACGCTGCTGATGAGAACTGCTGCCTGCAGGGATGGGATGTCCATATTCTGTGGATAAAGGAGTGGCTAAGCTGCTCCCTTAAAAGGGAAAATGTACCCTAAAGTGATTTTTACAAGCTGTCATCCTGAAAGGAGTCATGCCTCATTTAGGAAATAGATCTTTAAAAGCAAGGATTGTGGGGGAAAGCACACACCTTGGACTTTACAGAGTATTAAAGAGACTGAAACAAATCTGAGAAACTGAACGTTGCTTTGAAGAGCTTGGGAGATTCTGTCTTCAGTGGAACTTTTCTGGAGGCTGAAATAAATCTTGCTCCTATGAAAATGTGTTGCTACAAATGTGGTGTTAAAAATCTTTGAGCATAAAGAAGACCTTTCTCTTTTCCAAGTTGCACATTGACATGGCCTATGTTTGGGAGAAAATAATTGCAGTCACGTCATGCTCTGGGTGTAACTTCACTGCAGAGTGCAATGGGAAAGGGTGGTACCCATTTCTTGAAAACTCAGCAAGTACAAGGCTTTAAAATAATAATAAAGCAAAAAATATAGTTGTAACAGAAACGTCATATATTGAAGTGTGGAAGCATAGTCATTGATTTGTCAGTATATGGTTGGTCTTCTACATCTGTGTTAGCCATTTCACACCAGTGCAAGCAATTTAGGCATGCTGCCCCATTTGCTTGTGCAGAATGAGCAGGCAGTGGTGTTGCCATGCATGGACTCCACCACTGCCTGCACTAGTGACTGTCCACAGAACCACCAGGAGAATGCATACTTACTTGACTTCTTTGGTGTCTTCGAAAATACATCTGGCTTTCTACAAGGCAGTTCCCAAGTGCATGTTCTGGCATTCTTTCTGCCTATTTTGAGGACTTTTTCCTCCACCACTAGAAGGGTAAAGCTATTCTGCAAGATAAATTGCATACATGTTGAGAGGGAGGAAATTAGTTCAAGGGCTCATAAACAACAGAGTATTACTGAAGCGAGTCTGAGTTGTTTTAAAAAAGCAAAAGAATTTACCTTGCACCTTTCTAGTTATTTTGTTTGTATTAATAACCAATTAATTGATTTATATTTCTGATCACATTTTATGCTCACTGGACCCTATTTTTCCCCCCAGCATGTCAGCACAGGTCGTATTTTTCTGTTGTCATTTTTGAGTTGCTACCCATTTTATGGTTTGAGCTTTCTTACAAAGCATGTTGCAAGATAAGCCATTTGTATTAAAACCAAAGCAAGAATCTCACATGCCTAGACATGCATATAAAATACACCGAAAAAAAGAAAGTTATGAACAAATGATAGTTGTCCCTAAAACAACAGGCAAGCTAGCCAGCTGTGAAGGAAACTAACATGATGTACTAAAGCAGAAACACAATATAATGGGGAAATGCGGTTCTTTGTTCAGATCCGTTTCCTATTAACACTTATAATGTTATGCTTGTGCATGCCATCCCCTGAGGACCACTTGGTCAGCCTTAAACGAATAACAGTGAAATATGTAAAAACTGCTAGATGCATAAAACTTCTGTGCACCCTTAGTCTGTTGTGTGTATGAGTTCCTTTTAAAGGAAATGTGAGCTATTTATTGCATGGAAGTTTGAGTTAAAATGCTGTTATGTTGCCAGGGGCCAACCACTAACAGTGATTTTAAAGGGTGAGAGCAGAGTGAGATTAGGGCAATTTGAGCATGATACTTAAGGTCTCCCTAGCTATTAGTGAGGGAGAAAACTTTTTAGTATCAAAGGAGGGGAAACAGACTTTGTAATGCCACTTGGCTGGGCTGATAGCAGTGAGAGAGGCTTCTGTGGGGGTCTTCAAATTCAATGCCCTATTGCAGTCATCTGTTTCTTTGCTCTGTAGGGTACTGAAGCAGATGCTAGTCAGGTGCATGATGGAGGTTCACGGGGAAGGTGGCTGTGAAGTATTCTTTCCAGCTGATTTGAAGCTGAGGTGGAAGATTTAAGAAAGCAGTCCATATGTCAGATCTTGCAGCCATTGCCTAATTTTCAGATAGTTTTTGAAGGCAGAGGAGTAAACATTTCTCATTTATGAAAATGTGTTTGGTTGAGGGAGCGTCGGCATGCACACAAAGAGAAGATAATGTGGATAAATGTAGAAAGAGCTGGTTTATTGACTACTTCAGTTGCAGAACTTTGCCCTGGTATAAAGAGATCATCATTTCAGATATTTAAGCATCTAGCATATGTTAGAAAATTAACACCATATACTGCAAAATAATTCTGAAAGAAGATGAATATAGCAACCTAAACTATCGCTGATAGCAATCACAGGAGCTTGCATTTGTATTTTGGAAAAGTAACTGAGTTTGTTAACTGATACATGCGTGGCTGCAAGGGGAGGATGTTCTTATGGATGTGGACTATCTCCTAAGCCTGTTTGGTGTTTTTAGAACTGTCCTGATCAGGTAATCATCAATGCCGCTTGATCCAGAGCTGTGGTCTTCCCTGAAGGGCTCTCTGATTAGCACAAGAAGATATAATACCTGTGGTCTTGACGTGAACTTTTATTAAAAGGAGTGGATTTTTCTATGTTGAACAGCTGTGTGGCTTACTTAAAATAATAATTGCTGGCCTTCCTCTGAGGGAAAAAAGAATAATATATTGAAATAATTAAATCTCATTTTGCTCTTCAGTCCTATCCAAACAAGGAAAGGAGATGGGAGAGGAAGCTAGATATTAAAAATGAAACAGCAAACCCTTTTATGTGTAACAAAATTGGGATGTCAGAGCCTATACGGGCAAAAAAAGTGCATTCTGTGTCTCAGCTTGTTAACTACCTTATTGATATTCCTCCCAAAAGCACAGCTTCAATATGGCTGTAATTAAGCAGAACTACTCCCCTAAAACTCTCTTACGACAAGACATTGGCTCAGTGTCTCCCTGTGCAATATTTCTGAACACTCATCATGTCCATTTCTCCACCCTGAGGTCTGACTAGTTGAGACTGATGAAGTCTGAACACAGACTTCGAGGGATTTCTAATGGGATAATCAGGAGGTGGCTGTTGAGCTTCAGAACATAAGTCATTTTCAGGCTTCAGTGTTTGTTTTAAATCCTAAAGGGCACCTTAGGATTCCTAAAAGATTAGTGAACATGGCCTCCCAAATCTGCTCTAATGCTCTTTTTTCGGACAAAATTGACAGCACAGTCGAGAACCTGTCAGGTAAGGGAGATAAATACAATGGAAGAGCAAACAGTGGGAGAAAAGAGAACTTGTGTGATAACATATTCTCCCTGGATGTCATAGACCATGTGCAAATAATGAGCACACTGAAAGAAAGGCAGAACCTGGTTAAGTATTGTGTCAGGAGAGCCTGTGATCTCAGGCTATTAAATACTACAGCGCTCTTTCAGAGCATCATAATTCAAAAGGAAGGTGACAGTGTGGTAACCGTGAGCTGCTGCCTAGCATTGGGCTGGAAGGGAGGGGGAAGCAAGATCAGAGCAGGCTTTGGAATGAAAGGAGGTTATCTCATTTTCATAAGGAAGATTGCTCAAATACCTGCTTTGACCTCTTGTGTCGGAGCATGAATTTCAATGAAGGGATAAATGGTGACATCTCACCCATCAGTCAGATTTTGAGGGTCACGTTGTGTTATATTAAATCGTGCTTGGAAACCTCTGGCTAATACATTTAGAGAAATAACTCTCAGGAACATCTACCTCCCTTCCTTCCTCCTTAAAACAGTAATGAATCCAAATTGCTAACAAAAAGTAAGAGCTCAAAGATGTTGTACACAGACCATGTTTCTGGGCTTGGTATTTTTTTTAATGTCAGTTTTCCCACAGCTGTTAAAATGTTACAGTCATTAAGGTATCAAAACTGTCTAGCCAAGAAGAGAGACTTTTCTTTCTTTAGGCTCTTGAACTGTTTGAGTATTTTGCTTAGAAGGGCTCCATTCTTTGTTTCTTTCTGTGGAGAAAGTAAAGCTTGTAATCTGTCTGTACTGTAAATCTCAGTTAAGAGCCATTCATTGAAGAATAAACTATGCCTTCTTCCGTGAGGCTATTTTTCTAACAAATCTGATTATGTGCCTGCAAACTAACAAAGGCAATTAGCAGATGCCTGTTGTCCTATCCACATTTTGAAACTGTTTTCCTAAATTGTAGGAAAAACACATTTTAAGGTTTATAAGAAATTTTATATACTGATATTCAGGGTTTTTTTCCGCTTTGACTCAGGTTGCCAAACAAAACCTGAGGGGCTGTACTGTAGTTCTGAATTAGAAAAGGAATTGTTGTAGGGATCAGGAATATTTTGAAGTATATGTATTTACTGCAGGAAATTAAGCTCTTTTCTCATGAGCATGGGGAACAATCAAAGGACCAAGGAAGGATTCCCCTCTGCAGCCCCAGACCCCAGTACTCAGCACCCTGACCCAAAAGCGTGTTTTTTCTCAGGGCCACATGCCAGCACTGATCAGGCTGTTTTAAACCTTTCTTGTATTTATATGCTGCCTCTTCATCTCTCTCCCACGTGACAATGATCTACCCACATGGCCTTCCCTAAAAAATAACTTGGCAAGAACTTTTTCCCCCAGATCAACCAAACTACTGAGCAGCTTTGTACTTCTTTTGCTTTTGTTCAAAAGAGAGAAAAAAAAAAAGAAAAAAAAAAGAAAAACAGGGCAAGAAAGGGAAGTTTCAAGCGTGTTTAAGCTGGACTTTAGCAATGTATTCTCTGGCACTATGTTCATCCTTAGCTTTTCTTAATGGAGAGTGCAAGAGTCCCCATCAGCTACGAGGGTTATCATTTAATACCATAAATAAAGCTCCAGGGGGGAGACCCAAATTGCCCTTAGCTCAGCAGCTAAACAGGTACACAGTTAATGTGGAAGCCTCCAGGAAAAGTTGGTGTGTTTGCTGCAGTCCATACAAAAGGAATGTTTTCCTTTTTCCTTATTTCCCCCCTTTTCTTCTTTAAATAAGAAATGACACTTCACCAGGCATTAGTAGACTCTTCATCATTCATGGCATTGCTTATTAACTCAGATGTGAAATTCAGCTCTTCTCTGTGACTTTTCAAGGAAAGAACAGTGGAAAGCTCTGGTTATGTCTGTATAAAAGAAAGGCAAGATCACAAGGTTCATTTTGCATAAAATTTTTCAGGATGTGTAACTTCTGCTGCCTAAAATCATGGCACAGTTTTTTAAGGCAATCAAATGTGATGTGGTTGAGGCTTTTTTTTTTTTTTTTGTTTTTGTTGGGGTGGATTTATTATTTTAAACTTAATATAAATAGGAAGAAATCTGTAATGCCAAAGCTATAAATCTTTAGCTTTCCTAAAAATTATGGAATCATTGAGCTATATGGCTGGAGGGGACTTCAAGTGTTCATCTAATCCTCTGCCCAAAGTAGGATTAAGTAACATCTACATCATTTCTGACAGAAATATCTCTAATGTGTTTTTGACAACCTCCAGAAATGCAGAGCACATATCCTATTGCTGTGCTTAACTGTATGCAGTTTGAGACAAGTTTTTCTTTCAGTCTAACTTGAAACCTCCTTGATGCAAAAATAAACATGTGTTTTATTTTGGTTCTACTCAAAATAGATAGCAAGAAAGGTATTATTTCTTCTGTCTTCAGCAGCCTTTTACGTATTTGAAAACGTACTATGTCCACTGTCTGTCTTGTCTTCTGTAGACTAACCAGCTTGCTCTGTCTGTCCTTACTCTTCTAGACTTCAAAGAGTTTATATAGCTGTCCAACGGGTTCTTTCTAGCTGACCCACCTTTAGCTAGGAACAGCACTTAAAAGCAGATGTGGTACTTCAGATGGGACCTACTGATGCAAAGGAAGGGATTCACACACCTATGTTTATAAACGTGGTTAGGAGGTAAAAAATGTGCTTGGTACTGGTGAGGACCAAGAAGTCCGGCAGCACCTACAGATGGTTCCCATTTGAAACAAAATGTTTACAACTGAAAAAACTAGAAAGAAATTCTTTTAACTTCTCCAAGCTGAAGGAGCTCTGCACAGAGAGAACTGCTCAGCAGCAGTGATTTCTTTGTTTTTAATTGCAGAATCCATACCATCACTAATAAATCATGACAGTGTGACAAATGACCAGCCTCAGCTGAGAGATCCTGCCCGAAATCCCATTTGGTTAATTGTGTTGCACCTACCAAGGTTTCCCTTGGAGTGGTTGGTTCAGTGCTGTCTCCAGGGGAAGTGTGCCACCTACTGAATCACCAGCTCTGCTTCCTGAAGCACCCTGGGGTTTCCTTGGAGGGCTCCCAAATGCATTTGGCCAGGACCAACCCTGTTTAGCTTATGAGAGCAGACCAGATCACAGCCTGAGGCTGTTATGGCTGCTAGCCATATTACTCATTGGGGATGTTTAGTCATGTATCTCTATGAAGGGAGACCATATTGCATTAAATGTCTCAAGTTAGTTCTGCGTATATTGTTTGTAACTTGCTTTGTGACCCTGAGTGGAAAGAATTGCATATGTATAAAATATTGAGACTTAATAGAGTGTATATAACATGTATGGACACTTTCAGGTAATTTTTATAATAATCTTTCATGTTATAGCTATGTGATTGAAAATGTAATAAAAAAGAGTGGGAAGGCAGCCTCTTTTAAGGTCTGCTGATTTAGTACTGAATTATTCTGACTTCACTGCTGAAAGTCCAGCTTTGATGCTTAAATATTGGTAAATCCTCACCAACATGGTTGTTTAAATCTAATCATAGTGAGTACTAGGATCAACACCATCCGGCTAATATTAAATGAAATACAGTTCCACTTGACTGCAATAAGTCCTTATTGATATTTTATTATTAATAAATTTACAAATGGTAGATTGCTTTGCATAACACACCTCGTATTCTCGCTCTAGGTGAAACACACCCCCTCCAGTAGGTACCTTACAGCAGGATTGTGTAAGTCTCCCTATATATATAGGAGGGGTAATAATCTGAAGAGATTGGTTTCAAAAGTACAAATAAACCCCAAACCACCACAGACTGCCATGCTTTCTACCTCTGTACAAATTACTAAACCACCTCTGTTTTTTTCTTTTGAAGGTATTAGTACATGCCTGTGATCTTGTTCTCTATGTATGATCTCTGATCCTGGCATTAATACCCCTTATGATTTCACTGTCTCTGCTTCATTGTACCCCTGCTTTGAGTGTCCACAGCAGGAATTGAAAATAAAAAAGCATTAAAGAACTGCTGGCACCTTGTGGTAAATGTTTGAAAAACATTTTTAGCAACAGTTTAGACTGTAAAACATAAAATCTGAATTTTCTCAGTCATTGAGACTATTCTGATGAAAAAAGGATCCTTATTATTTCATTCTATTTATATCCTCGCTATGACTCTGCAGTCCATTTCCTACCTGCTGCCTACAGTTTTACCTGGCACACACTAAAACCATGTTTTTTTAAAGGAGTTCGTAAATGTACAGTGGGGCTGGCTGTTTCCAAATGAGATAGTTTTGTTTGCAAGACTACGGAGTGAGACGCAAGACTACTGAGCAAGAGCAGATTTGTATACAGGAAAGAAAACTTAGCTCAGTGGAAATACGTTTAGGCAGCGAAGATCACTCAGATAACCCCATGCGCTGGTTATGCTGTTTATTAGTTCTACGTAGATAGGCAATATGAAAGACATGAGTTAAGTGAGATTTGAAAAAAGAAGAGCAGTGGTTTGGTGTACTAGTTGAGAGTTTTTCCTCAGGAAAAAGAAGGATGAGACTTCAAGGGTATTTTTATATGGTGGTATTTTTATTGCAAGAGAAGAGATGGGGTGGAAGGGAGCAGGACTAGGGAGGTCACAGATGTAGCCTGGAGTAGGCTGAGTAAGTGAGAACAGGAAGAATAAAATTGGTATCATAGACTAGGAGAGCCAACAGATTAGATCTAATGTATGTGTGAAGAAGACAAAACAGAAAGCTCTTATATGAAAACATTTCTTGTGAATGACCTGAGCCTAGTTCCAGACGGTATATCAGCCTGTCTCTCATCTGTCCTTCTTTCTAAATTCACCAGCACTCTGCACTTTACAGACCTTTTTCTTAGTCCCTATAAATTTCTTATGTAAGCCAGGTTAGCTGAAATGAAAAATAGAGTTGTTTTTCTTAGGTGCATGATTTAAAGCTTAGCAAGAAAACTTGTGGAAAACATAATTGGCCTAAACAAAACAAAACTTTGAAGGGCTTCACCAAATCGAATGTAATTTTTATCAGTGCCCTCTGAAGCATTTTTTTAGTGGACTGTTTTCATGGCAACGTTCAACTCTCAGTTCCCAGGGTTTCTGACTACAACTCTTTACACTTTTCACTGTCCTTATAAAAACCAGACAAAATGGTTTAAGGAAATATTTTGTAAAATATTCATTATCTGGCAAAGACCAGGCCTGCAGTATTTCAGCCTAAAAAGGGAAAGTTTTGGAAGGTTTTGAAAGTATCTAAAAAAGGGAGATAGAATGAAAATGAAAATGAAGATGCAACTGTAAACACAAGTTTTAATGTCATTCATCCTGCAATACTCTTTTAAAAGTCAGCTTTATCTTTTTTACAGTCACATTTATTATATATACATAATGCTTTCTACACGATAATATCTGTTATCTAGGTGTGTGTTTGAGAGATATATTCCCCCTCATATGTGTATTATGAGCACAGCAGTAAGGCAGGTAAAATCACAACCGTCACATCCTAGAATTAATTCTGGTTTTGCTTTGTGATTACCTCCTCAGCTCCCATTTAACTAAATCCCTGCAGCTGCTTTTGGGCACCTGCAGCTTCCATTGCTTTTAACAGCACTTGCAAGTATTTAATATCTTTTTCTTTGAGCACTATGGAAGTGCTGATCAGCTAAGGAATCAGATGCAACTGAATAGAGATTTCATTACGTGGCCTCTGAAACATAGAGGAACAAGAACTGTATCAGCCATTCTGGGTAAGAGTTAGATGATGATTGTGATGGCTGCTCATTCTTACGTTTCTTTAGGCTGGAGGCACAGAATGGCCAACATGGACAATCAAAGCAAAAGTAAAACACAGCAAAGTGAACACATATTAACCGACCAATAAAAATAATAACATTCATGATAATCAAGCAACTGGACTGTAACTTGTGCTCTGAACCTTGCCAAATTTGGGGCTGCTGGCAGCCCACCAAGTATAGCACTTACAACAGACAAGGGCCCCTCATCTAAGAAAGCTTTGCTGCAGTCCCTAGAGAGCTTTGCCCTACGAACTGACAGTAAGAGCATCCCAGCTGGTCTGAACAGACAGCACGGAAATACAGCATGAGATTGCTGTGAAGGGAGATTAAACTGAACTTGCGTTTTGTGTGAATTGAGATTAAATGAAGGGACTCAGTTGTTATTTAGTAAAAACAGTTTCCTAGGTTACCTTGGAGTCATTTTTACTGTGTTGGTATGATGTAATCAGCTGGTTTAACATTTAGACCTGGTAAAACATGTGCGTATAAATTTTTTTTCTAAAAGGATGTGCCTAATCACTTTCATTTTGCACTCACTTGGCTCAATATTAATAGTTTGCCTTGGCTGAGGATTTACAAACAGGCTTAGGAGTGTAACAGTCAAAATTTCTGCATCTGATGGCCTCAAAGTTAGAAGGAGTGAGGAGTTTTGTCAGACTCCTAGATCTTTCCTCCCACACATGCTGGCCACCAGATAAATCATGTGTATGAATTTATAGTGGAGTTGGTGCTGGATGTTAAGCAACACCCAGAAGTGAAGTTCTTGAAATAATTTCCTGTGAAAGCAACAGTAGACAGATTTGTAATCACAGATCACGGCATTAATCAAGTAAACAAACCATCTATTTTTTGCTGTGGCATTCCTGAAATCCCTTTTAGGAACACCGAAAGTTCTACATAACGATGCTGCCTAATAACGAGCATAACCGGAGCAGAACGGCACACAGTGACAAAGGGACTTCTCAGGTCCGTGGGGCACAGATGTAAAATTTCTCTGATTCAAGTTTAAGAGTCAGCAGACATCTGAAATACTGCTTAAATATTTCAGTAGTATCAGTACTACTTATCCCTATTGTAGTTAAAACATTTCTCTGCTTCAAAGCTTTCAAAAGGTTTCTCTGTCAGCCAAAAGAAATTCCAGGCAGGGCTGGGAGTGAATTAGTAAATAAGGGTAAACTTTGTCCTGCACTGTTATTCACGCTGACAAATTCCCACTCCGTAAAAGCTGCTGACAGCTACGGACTGCTCAACAACTACAGCTAACGTGGGGGAATCTGCTCTAGGAAATAGGGCAGGTAGGTTTCGTTCAGCATGCTTAAATATGGGGGTTGCTGGAGGGGAAAGAACTGGGTGGTGTTGAAAAGGAAAGTCTCATGTTGGAGGAGGCTGCTTGTGGAGCTACACAATGTTCAGTACAGTCCTGATTTTGTTTAGTGTTTTCATTAATGACGGTAATGCAAGTATAATAAGGACTGCTGGTGACGCAGGGTTTGAAGACACTGGCAATTAAAAGAAGGACCTGGATATCATACAAAAAAAGAAAAGAAAAGGAAAAAACAACACACACACAAAAAGCCCTGGATGAGTTTTGAGTACTGAAGTAATGGCAATGGAATGAAATTCAATATTAAAAAATGCAAGGCTATGCCTGGGGGGACTAATAAAAATTTCTAGAAGAAGAAGCTGGGAGCTCATCATCTGGAAACAGCTATGTAGGAGGAGGGCTCAGAGACAGTGGTAAGTGGTCATGGAGTAGCAGCAAGCTCCTGTGGTGGTGGTCTGCTCATTTCCTAGATACCAGCACTCTTAAATAACGATGCATCAGGAAGCTGGCTTTCCAGAGGCATTGGAACGTATAAGACTGGTGTGGTGGACTGACCTGGAGCTAACTTTTAATACTGATGAAAACATGCTAGGGAAGACGGAGGAGGTTCATTGGTAATGGTCTTGAAACAAAGTGACTTCAGGAGGAAAGACTTAACTGATAAAGGGATACTCGAGAAAATTAGCATGTTCAACACAAAGGGCTGGGAAAAAGGTCTTTGCAGCAGGAGTCTGGACAGATATGAAAGAGGTAAAATTGCATTGGTAAAAGCCAGAGAAAATGATGTTGCAACTATTGACGTGCAGGGTGGTGAGACATATGTTCCAGTTATGAAGCAATTACAAGAATATATAAGCCCTGAAGTGGTTTCAAGCTCAATTCAGATCGGCATCTCCATGCAGAATAATTAACACACAAAAGCTTGAACTTGAGGGATGAAAACAGTAGAAAATTTCTAAATCCTAAGAAATTAAATTTATGCTACTTGGAAGGAGGAAAAAAGGTGAAAGAGAGACGAGAGAAACAGTAAAGGCTTGGGGTTTGGAAAGTTAAAAACTAAAGGGACACATCCCAGTTAACTGGGAAAACTGACCTAGGCACTGTTTCTTTTATATCAAAACTATTCAGCCATATTCACAGAGTTGTCCGATTACCACAGAGGCAATCTTGTGCTCTAAGTGGACTCTGCAGGTTCTCAGATGAGTTAATCATCAATGTTTTAATCTGTTTATCCGGTTTCTACAATTTTTTTATTTTTTTTTTTTTTTTTAGACAGCTTAAAAATCTCGTTTGTTGGGATCTTTAAAATTGAGCTGATTCTGGTTCATTTTTCAACAGGGTGCAATTTTTCTAATACAGAATTTACAGAAGTGCCTCATTGGCATAGGCTGCAGTTACTAAGGACAAACACAATCATTTTGTTTCTGTACAGTGGCTGGGACAGGCTAGTGTTAGAAGGCATCCAAGCAAATGACTGCTCCATGTGTAAACCTAGGCACAGTTTGTGTGGAATACATACTTAACCACTGAGTGTTGCAGTGTACACTCATGTTTTGTAGCTAGAATTTTTTATTCTGGAGTTTGTTTTAGATTTTTATGCAAGAGTAGGAACTGGTGATAAAACCAAAACAGCATCCTGCACAACAGAGTGTGAAAGTGAAGTTAGAAATAATTTCTCTTTCATTTATAATTACAGTAAAACTGGTGGTGTAACTCTGACACTGATATCAGTAAAATGCAGATGCTTTCCTTTCAGAGTCCTGAAAGGATCTGTTTGAGTGTCTGTAAGAGATCTGTTTGGTTTTGATATGTTTAGAAATAACAGATAGCCATACTTTTCCTGAAGAAAAGCAGTGGAGGACTAAACATAGTACGTAAATCCTAAAAACATAAGTGGGTAGAGATGGACCTCACTTGATTTCAGAAAGGATCTCTCAGATAATGAATCTGTGACTGGGGAAATTATGCGGAAACTGAACTAGGATTTCCTGTTTAACTGCAATTAAAAAAAAAAAAAGTGGGAAAAAGAATAGTTTTTCCCTTTTAAAATAGACATCAAAATGTCTAACCGTGCAATGGCTTTATGTTATCAAAATAGAGCTTTAATTCTTATGGCTGTTGTTACACTGGAAATTTTACATTTCAGAGGGAGTCACTGCAAATAGGGAATTGCAGGCTGGTCCTTAGTTGTGGATGCATGTCAGTCTCTGTGCTGCAGACTTCTTTGGTTTTTAAGAAACATTGGAAAAGTCCTCTGTACTAAAAGAGGCTGGAGTTTAGGTGTCAAGATGCTGGATGTAAATTAAATTCAGATCATCCCTGAGGATGAGCCAGGATGAGCAGAACTACTTGGCTCCATAACTCATGGAACTGTAAAGCTTAAGTCAGTTTGTCCAGCAAGAGCCCAGCAAACATTTCTTAGTGGTCAGTTATAGCTGTTTGTTTCCATGAAGGAAATATTGTATTGTCAGCTGGATTACTAGCAAAAAGAGGATCTTGAAAACTAAGTTACCTTGTGTACGTTTTTATCAGGTAGCACTGTATTTTTTTCAGGTAGCACTATATATCCATGCTGCTGTAATGGGGGTTATCTGAGTCCCAGTACTCTCCTATTCCAATTGGAATGGAGTTCCAAATCTTTGCCTATTTTTTTTCTTTTTTTTTAAGTTTCATTAGAATATTAATTATTGTTATCATGGTAAAAAATAAAGATGAGAGCTAACAAAAATGCATGAAGAAGACAATTTAGGAGAACACTAAAATTTGCTTTAGTTGTAATCTGTACTATCATTCAGTGCTTGCCATACTATGCTTCACAGCACATATTTAATTACAGCATATGAGTTTGCTCTTTTAGTTGAGCAAACTTTGCAATTTCAGCTTACTTTTCTGCCTGTTGGAAGAACAATGGGGAACGAACATCAAAACCAGGTCCTTTTTTCTGTTACAAGAGCTGAGATGTGACTATATATGATACAAGTTTTAAACTGGGTCCAAGATAAAGCCTTTGAAGTTTCACACTAAAGATTAAGATATCTGAGATCTGAGGTCAAAATATTTCGGGTACATGGATGGCAAACCTTCTTCAAGCAACTCTAAAAATAGCAGTGGCTTCATTTTCAATGAGAACATTCTAATTATCCATTAGAAGAGTAATTAAGAGTCACACTGGGGGAAGGGAACCTCCTGTTCATTTTGCATGAACTTATAAAGATTACACAGCATATTTAAAAATATTGTTTACTTCTGTCCTTAGTAAGCATCTACCCTGTGCACTCCTGTGCTGTTTGCTGGCCAGCTGCCCTCTCCCATGTCGAGGGCTGATTGCATTGCATGACTTTTTATGGCTAGCCTGCAAGATGCTTTAGGATCTTTCAGGGTGAAAAGTTCTACCAAAATGTAAAGCATTATTTATTATTTTGCATAAATTGCTACGCTATTTGTCTTCGGTATTTGTGGTTTGCAGCTGTAATAAAATAGCTGACTACTTGAACTGTATGACTCAGTGATACGTAATTGGATACAGAGATCTTCACTTCCAGATCACTCTCTCATCACCAGCCCATGGCTATTTGGTGAGTATATAATAAGGAGGCTATTCCTAATAGCTGAGCGCCCCAGCACCAAAACCATCAATCCCAAGTGGCATTAACGTGCTTAGAACTGTCACCGGGGAAGGGTTTCTTACCTTGAGATTGTTCTTGAGGATTTGGGTTAAGATTTGTTGCTAAAAAGCTGTGGGGAAGTCTACTGGCCATCATGCACATTGTACATCTCCGTCTCCAGAGCTGTTGGACCCAAATGTCTCCTGATTCTTCTTCTTCAGATATTTTCAGTAGGGCATTTCTAACTTAGTGGCACGTTTGTGCATGTGTGTGTACATAGGGGTACATCTCGCTCATAGAATCCATTTAGAAGAACCAGCTCTGCCTCTGAAAGAACTCAATGCTGGGCACTTTGATCCAAGTCTCTTTAAAGGAGAACAGCTTTTTCCTGACTTGGGAACACGTGCCCATTATCTTATGAGCAACTTGAAATATCCTCTCTTAACACTGCTTTAGTTCTGCTGAAATTGGTGGACCTATACGTTCTTGTGTCCTTGCTAGTGACAGCTAGCCCACTCACAGTCTCTCTGTGCAGACACTTGTGCTGACAGTCCCTCTGTCCATGGGACACCCAAGTTGAACTGAACACTGAATACCACCACATGGGTTTGCAGTGGTCTGTAACTGAAAAGGTTCACTGGAAGCAATTTGCAAAGAAATCCTTAGGAAACCACCTGGATGGTTATTTTAAATTAAAAAAGGAAGAGATGCCACTTTAAAAAAATAATTTTTAATACTAGGTTTAAGGTTCCATACATGTGATAGTCATTAAAGCTTATTTAACCCTGAAATTATCTGGCTTCTTTAATTCCACAGGGATTGTAAGGCTCTTGGGTTAGAAATGAAAAATAATGTCAGAATGAAAATGAGACTTTCCTGAGTGCAGGACCATTATTACAGAACATTTTCTTAATCAAGCCTCTTTAAGAGCCAAGTAATGGAGAAAAAAGTAATCAGGCTATACTGCTTTCATCCGCAGGGTCCTTGCCGATGCTTTGGGGCACTGATTGAAATAAGCAGAAGTCAGTTCCAAAGGCTGGCTGTGACACACTCACCTAAAATGCATGTAGAACTGATGATTTGTCCATCCGCAACGTCAACTCTAGTACACCCAGTTCCTTGTTACAATATGCTTTTGAGATAAATCCCAATGCGCTCTGACATTTGGGCTCTCGAAATTCAGAGTTTTCTGGTTGTTCAGACTGGAAACTTTCAGCAGGAGCAGTGATTTTTGTCAAGTTTCTGTTACACCAAACATCTGTGGTGTGCCCCACCACCCTTTCCCCAAGGATGAAACATGCTGCAGGGAGGGTGTTGCAAGCATTCCTGAACTAGACAGCTAAGCTGGAATCATAACTGTGCTGGCCAAGGCGCTAGTTTGAAGAAGGATCCCATTAGAATTAAAACATCCCACAACCCACATCACAACAGCCCTATTCTTGAGCGTGGCTGAACATCGAAATTTAAGGATGGGGGTGGAGTGGGGGAGAAAGAAAAGATAGACAAGTAAACAGATAAAGAGGGAGCTCTTGCATGCAAGTGGAATTTCCTCTGAGCACAGGACATTCTTTATCATTAGCTGGTCTGTCACAGGAAGGAAAATGGGAAAACAGTGTTTCCTGTTAGGGGGGAAGAAAAAATCAATAGGCCTTGGAAATACCTGCCTGGAAAGAACTTTTTTGTATTCCTACCAGCAAGCACAAATAAGTTTTTAACTCCTTTGGAGCATGAGTTCTGTTTTAAAGCAGTCTGCTTCTTGAAGTGGGACTTCAGTGTAAACACGTAATTTAGAAATGATCGGCCATTAAGGCTGCTTGGATCTTCCTTTTTTTGTTTCAGAAAATACTCTAACTCCTGGAATTATCTTCTGAAAGACAAAGGCTGTTTTCAAGGCAGTTAAATTCTTCTGAGTTTGTGTCTATGAAGCTAATATTAATTAAAAGGCCATTTGTCATACAAACACAGTCACTCCCGTAGTATTTTGATTAAGATGCTCACAGATGGACAGTGGGTGTGTTCTTGCTTCTGAAAAACCAAGGGGTTTTGTTGAAAGAACACCGTTACCAGGCAAGGTCTTGAAGCCCCAGGAGAATAATGAAATACCCTGCAGCTCCTGCATCATCTTTTTGGTTGCATTTTGCTCTGAATACAGCAGACTGGTGTAAGTGTGGGTCATTCAGAAGACTGAAAAAAGACTGGTTCACTGACAAAGGCAGCAGGAACGGATGTAAATGCATAAGCAGCCCCAGTGTAACCTGGATTCCCTAGGGTAATAGTTTTGGTCTTTAGTAGCAGCTTCTTTACCTCTGAAGGTGAGCCTGGGGATTTAAGTTTGTGCTTTGATTGCAGACACATTCCCCATCAGTTTGAAGCTGTTCTGAGCCAGGGATCTGTCCTGGGCCCATGACAGCACATATAGCAAAGCCAGTGGCCTAACTGGATGAGCAGAAGCTTTGTAATCCAGCAGTGTAAATGAAAGAGGACAAAAGGAGGGAGGGAAGATGACCTCTAAGACACGCATGGAAAAAGGGTTGGAAGTCACATTTTTTTAAATGGAAAGGGAGAAGTGGGCTGAGCTTAAAATGAAACCATCAGCAAGGCTGGAATTAAAAGAAAGCTTTAGGCATGATCTAACTTTTATTTTATTACATGACAGAAGACAAAAAATCAATAGCTGGTAATTCAGACATAAATGAGTTATACAGGCCATTGACACAATGGACCAAACTTTGTAACAACCACATCTGATGCTGTCAAGCCACAGGCTTCAGTGGCGCCAGTAATAATTATGGCTGATCACCTCTAATTCAGAGCTGCCTTGCTTGATAAAGGTGTCACTCTGAGTGGCTGCAGCATCAATATCAATTGAGGATGTCATCCGGCAGGTCAGTCTGCTGTGGAGAACTGTGTTGTTTAATTGAATAGGATAAACCCTTGGTTTTCCCCTCCTCTCATTCTGTCTTTAAAAGTCATATATACCTTAAAAATAATTTGAATTCATGACTGAAACTACTTGACTTTAAGTGTAAACCATGACTTTGGTTTACTCTTACATAAGTATGACTGAAGCTAACGGTGTTGATCCATAGAAATATATTCCAAAGGTTATTTATAAGCATAAGAATATCCTCAGGAGGAGATTTTGGTACTTAGCAATAATCTCTGTTGCATCGCTGCTTTGATCAATTAATGAATCCACACCAAAAAACCCTTTTTGTTAAAATGCTGCTAGGCAATAGAAATTGCTTTTTCATAAACTCACATCATTATAAGGAGACAAAGAAAAGAAAACACATTTACTTTGATGTTTTCCTCTTGTTCCCTGAATTTTGGGGGATAAGTGTGTCCATAGTCTGTTGGGAAACTGAATTTCACACCGAGCCACAGGGTGAAAAGACCTTGTAAAATAGTTCTTGATCTATAAAGAAAGGAGTCACTTTTAAATACCCCTCCAGAGTTTCAGGTGTCATCAATGCTCACATCTCTGCAGTTTGGCATTGAAGCTGTAAGTCTTTGTATTTCTGAGGGGTGGTATGTGTGCTTAAATATTTTCATGTATTACTATTGCTCAGGACTTGCATTCTTTGTGGAGCAACTGTTTTGTACTGTATTGACTATAATTAATTGTGAGTGATGAACAGTGAAAAAACCCTCTGTGGGGAGGACACAGGAGGTATTTCAGCCGCTGTCACTGTAGCATTTAACATCAGGAGGAATTAGGAACTGCAATATGATGTAGCAGAGCACTTTGCACCACAATAGCTTATGCTTGTGCACATGGAAAATTATTATAAGTTCCAATTAGAAACATTCTCTATCTTTAAAAAAATCATGACTATTAGACTTGGGAGATAAACACCAGAAGGGCATTGTTTTAAACACAGGGTAGGCAATAGCAGCGCAATGAGTTAGTTTGTAAACTTGCAGTGCTTTATGGCTTGGGACTTTTCTTGTACATTTTAAGTAGCAGGGAAAGAAAGTGCCTTGCACCTGTACATTTGCAAGTATATCAAGAAACAGCCCTGTAGTTATCCTTCAAAAACGCGGGGCTCGATTTCAGCCCCGCATGGCTAAGACAGAGAAATCCCAGTCTAACACATAACCTGCAAAAGCAGCGCTATTCATTCTGCCCAGACCCACGCAAACACACTGCATCCGTTTCACAGCTTCTCTGCTGCCCTCCTTGTCTCCGGCTCGATGCCCTGCTTTTCCAGTTGCCGGATCTTCCTAAAGCCGGGACCATGCGGGCATTCGGGAGCGAGCGCGTTTGTGTGCAGTATCTTCTGATCAGCCCCAGTCAATCATGTCAGCCGGGTCCCTAGGTTTTCCTGTGATCCGCAGGCAGCTGCGCAGGCCCTTCAGAGGCGGCACTGTTTCTTTCTCTGTTTACTCGTTTCCAATGGCAATTGCACCACCGAGTCTCAGTACGTCTGGAACTTGGCCTGGGGCTGTTTTGGTTACATTGAAGTTTTTGCTTCAGCTCTGCCAGATTTAAATGGTGACTTCACCAGCACTGAGCTAAAAAGGAGAAAAGGGGAGGAGGGAGGTAGTGTAGGGAGCGGGAGCGAGCGAGGGAGAGGGCCAGAGCATTACATCATCATTTGGACAGGAATCAAATGGGAAGGATATGACTCACTCGGGCTAGTTAAGCTTTGGCTCAAGTTCTACGTACACTCATTCCAGGGCTCTCATGTTCTGCACCTCAGCAGGGAATTCAGGCTCAGTGATGTCCATGAGGTTTGTTTTTAATTTTCTTTTCCTTTTCTGATTTCTATATACTTTTCTCTGCCCCTCGCCTTCCTCCTCCTCCTCCTCCCCTCCCTAGTCTCCCTTTCCCACTCTATTTTCCACTTAGAGTTTGTTTTCTGGTTCGTGAAACCTCGACTCTTAGCAGCAAAAGTTTTCACTGATTGCCTCCTACGGTAAGTCAGTGATGATACTGCTGTCTCTTTCTTTAATGAACTGCAGGAATTGGGGAAAATGAGGGAAGCCGGAGATATTATATATGGGTAAAATACAGTTCAGGCTGAGCTATTTGCTATGTCACTACATG